>JAHHFK020005102.1:0-29870 GCA_024533555.2 Aedes koreicus | reverse complement strand
AGTACAACTAGTTGTACCGTTAAAGTAAAATGTAATACTTACAATTTCGGTCTTGTTGCTACACAGAACTGTCACCGTCACCGTTAGAAGTAACAATAGTGTTCGCAGGAGCGGGCAGAGGAAGCAACCCTCAATTCAAACCAACTCTGCTCTGAAAAGAGCTGACTGACGTTGTTCCGAGCCACATACGAAAGGGTTCTTTATTTCTCTACTTATATGTATAAATTTGCTTTTGCGTCTGTTGCTGATGGGTGCGCGGTTGGAAAGAAACTATTTGATTGCAAGCTACTACAAGCCACTTAAATAGATGCACCGCTTCAAGTGCTGTGATGATAAAGTTATTTAGTTATATGGTGGTTGCTTGGTGATGTGATGATTGTTTGGTAGTTCTGCAACACAGCGACTGTGGTGATTTTCTGGCTTACTAGCGACGTGGGTTTACATACGTTTGCCAGTGAAGCTTCCGACGTGAGACGGAACAAATGGAAACCAAAACCATAAATTTTGAACCGTCGAACGGTACAAATACTTGGGGTTCAAAATTGTCCTCTTTGGGCCCTACCGGATTCGGTTCCAGAGTATCCTTTTACTAACAATTTCATCCCCCTCCATCCACATAAATCTCTTCGGATGTGATCAAATGTCCTGGTTGATCTATGGTATGACGTTTTGGATATCAGTATTCAAAATTATGAATTTTGAACCGTCGAACGGTACAAATAGTTGAGTTTTCAAAATTGTCCAATTTGGACCCTACCGGAACCGGTACCAGAGTATCCGGATGTGGCCAAATACTCCGGTAGGTCTATGACATGATGTTTTTGAAGATCGGTGTTCAAAATCGTGAATTTTGAACCGTCTAACGGTACAAATACTTGAGGTTCCAAAATTGTCCACTTCGGATGCATACCGCAACTGGCTCTGGGTACCTATGTGCCCAGAATGGCCAATCAAAAAACAAAACAGGTCAGCATGTCGTTCTAAGAATCTATACATTTCATTTGAGACCAAGATATCAAAAATCGGTTCAAAAATAAATATTTGGGAGCGAAACAAAGTCTTGGGTCTATTTTGACCCTGAATGCACTATGTGTAACTTTTTCCCAATGCATTAGGAAGGTTAATTATGTTGATCATCTCCAAAATTGGCATTGTATTCTTCTTGAATGTTTGGTCCAAATTATGGGTTGTGTCAAAATTAAATTTATGTTGGTGATCAATACAATGTGACAAAAGCGCAGTTTTTTTGCTAGCACTGGTTCGTCTGTATATGTTTGTCCCGATTGTAGCAGACGCTCCAGCTGGCTGCAATTGCTCTTGTATCCTGACAATGTCTGTTCAAGGCGGTTACTGGTCATCCATATGTAGCACTTCACGCAATCGTCAGATTGTATCAGATAAATAACATTGTTGCGTTGCCTTATTGGTATCTTATCTTTTGTGCGAGTGTAGAGGTGTCTAACCTTGTTTACACTTCGTGTGCTCACAGTCACAGATGGGTACTCACGTCGTAATATTTTGATGATGGTTGGTGTGATGGATGGTATGACCGGGAGAGATCGGTATGTTCTCTCTCCGTGTCAAGTCGGTTGAGTGGTCCACGTGATCGTTCGGATGATTGTTGTTGTTGTCTCGGTCGGAGAGGTCCATTGCGTGTTGTTTAGATGTCGACTGATTAGATTTCCTGGGTAATCGTTCAGCCTTAGCACGTGGGTTATGGTCTCTTTCTTCCTCTTCGTGTCCCAATTGGTTGAGAGTCTGTTTACTCGATCAATCATGTTTTTCATGGTTTTTATTTTGAGAGGGTTTGGGTGGACGGACATGACATTCAACAGCCAAGCCGAGGCTATGGATTTCATATACCATTCCGTACGAATCGTGTTGTTGTGATGGGAGTAATGCTAGATACAGTAACAAAATATGACGACATCGAAATACCAGTGATACGCAAATATGTTGACGGTCCATTTTTGCTGATACCTGCTGACAAAATACAACTCAAAATAGATTCTCAAAAGCCGAGTTTTTATCCGATTATCACCAAATTTTCAGAGAATTTTTAAGGTTAGTTTTGGCATCATACATTTAATTTATTTCGCCTTTATATCCGAATGCGCGAACCTTGGCCTTAACCCCAGCCAGATGGTTCTGCACGACCAATTGGAAATGGTTTCAATACAAGAAGGAACGATTTTTTTTAATAATTTGCAGCAGATTTATGAAGGTGAGGCTGTTAAGTTGTAATATTTTTTTTATTATTTCACATGTATCAAATATTTGGGAATCGCATTTCTTACGAGTTGGTGTAAATACATTGTAGGAATGAATTTCACCACCTATCTCATTTCTAACATGATCAATGTTTACATCCAATGTAAAGCTGCCATTTCCCTTGAGATGTTAATTAAAATGTAGATATTTACATAGTTGACACAATACACGCCGCTCTCTAGCACCAGAGCAAATTTTACCATCATCCGGTTTTTTTCCACAGTATTAAAGTTAATCCCAACCTCTGGGGAAATGGGTTGGGGGGAAACTTCGTTCAGTGTGATCCTTTAATTGGAATGAGTAAAAGCTAAAAAACGGAAGCACGCTCAATGTAAGAAACTGTTGGTAAGATAAATGATGAGCTTAAAATAGATATCATCTTCAACAAGTTCATTTATCAGGGAAATTCGTTTTGCATTTTCACAAGTCAAGGATTTTTTGAGTTCCTTGAAACAGAATCATTTGGGAGGTAGAAATCTCGATAAAATTATCATGATATTCAAACTGCCACTCAGCTTGGCATGCGAGAAATAAACATAGGAGCTTATTGGATCGCTTAGTGCGTGCTTTCAAGATCTCACAGCGAGAAATGCTTCAAACTACGTTTGTGGTCTTTCAGTGGTAGCTGTAAGAGACAGAAACTGATAAAAACGATAAGACAGCATGTCGCCGAGTGTCTGGGCTGCTAACGTTGTCGAAAGAAGTTAAGTGGCCCATAATATAAGATTCACTCGCATTAGTATGTAACAATACTTGAAATGAGATGAGTGAATGAAGTAGACCGATGGATTTTGGTGAACTTTGTATCAACTATTTTCCCATCAATTAAATTCAATAATTCACGAGAAATAAACATTTTTATTAGCTATAATTGTTATATCTGTATTCTCCGTACGTGGAGTAACGCTTATGATGTAGAAGGAGATGTCCGCTCATCACCATGAGGCACCAAGAGTGGACAGTAATGTATGCTAGAATGAAAGATATGAAGAGAGAGTGTTGAAAGTTTTATTAGCTTTTCTTAAACGATACAGAGCGTTAAATTTTAATAAAAGTCTGTTTGTCTATGATTATAAAATCCACTCCTATTAGTGTTTGGCAGCAACTTTTTAATCACTCTAGTGGCTCTAGTTTTCGTAACGAGAAACTACTATAATTACTATGTTATGATTCGAAAGGATTAATGTGGTGAAAAAAAGTGGTATTCCATGCATGAGCTCTTATAATTATTTTTTAACTGGGCGAAAAAGATAAAATAACTGTTGGTTTTCCACAGAAAACTACTGATAACTAATTCATTTGAGAAGTAGGACCAACTAATGGTTCAATATTTACTCCTTTTTTATTTTATAGCCTACAGTTCAGGTCATGAAAGTAAACAAAAGAATATGAAATTGCTCATAAATCTTGGATTCACATCATTTATATTCATAGGTCTACATGAAATATCCCAGGTGAACGGAGTTTACTGTTTCGGTATCGGCCCCACACAGTAAGTCTTCACCTATTTTTTTTTTATAAATTCATTTATTTATACAGGTTTAATCAAATTAACTTAACAGACCCAAGTTATCAATAGTATATACATCAATTATCTTGGAACTAGAGTAAGATGGGTTGAACCGATTACTCGCGGTCTTCTCGAGGTTAATAGGAATGACCAATCAACGGGTAGGCGGGAATTAAGAGTAAGGTATACAGAACAGATTTATTTCAAATTCTAAATCTTCTAATCATAACACATAACTACAAAACTTTTGTTTTAATACTGAGCATTTCCAGCCAGAAACGCTAAAAAATTTATTGATTTTGTTTCGACAGTTTCCGATTTTAATGAAATTTTGTACATATGTAAGTTTCTACCCAAAAGAACATTTTTCATAAAAAAAATCCGAAAATTTGCTGGACTAATTTTCTAAGGTGCTAATGTTAAATATGAATTTAGCATTTTCAAAAAATCATAACATGTAAATAATTATTCTGAACAAAATGTTATCTGTAAAGAAGATGTAGGTCATTGAATGTTCTTCAAGAAAGAAATAGATTGAAACTAAAAAAATGTAAATGCATGCTAAAAATATAAATCATTTTTTCGAATTTTCTAAAAAAAAAAATTTGAAAAATCTTGAAGCTATATCCTTAAATCTGGTGAAGAGCTTTAGACGGTCACTGTTCAATTTTTTTAATTTTTTTCTTAATTTTTATGAATTTTTAAAATTTTGTGAAATCGCGTATTTTCCAATACAACTTTACCAAAAATAGACTCTACGTATTTATTTTCATGAAAAAATATGTGTTGTAACAATATTTTCAGCCATTTTCAAATTTTAGTCGCGTTGTCCACAAAACAGTGTATGTTGCATGATAGATTATTGAATAAAAAACAAGTCTTTCTCAGACATCAAGGCTGTCAGCCTTACAAAATTCTGTTTAGACGCAACGGAAGCAATACAAATTGATGCTACCTGAAGTAAATGATCTAACTCAAAACTTCAAACTTTTTTTTTTTTTGCAAAGACGCTTAATATATTGGGATTTCTTAAGCATCTCGTTGAGAAGACAGTACAGTCAGGTAAATTTTTATTTATACCCGTGCCTGGAACAAACGTCTTATGGGTACATTTCAATACAATGGAAATGCAGATAGGTACAAAGTCAACAAATTGCTATATATTGGGAAGTTCTTCACATCATCAATTTAGTTTATCTTTGATAGCTTTTCAAGTTAAACAAGTAAGTTTATTTTCAAACATGGATAATACTTTGAAGTGTTGTAAACCTCTACCCAAATCGAAGAAGTATGGTTTAGAGACTAGAAACTTGACAGATGGTGTTATTGAAAAATTAAGATCCATAGGTTGTAAGATACCATTGGATAATTCGATGCGAATCTACAATAAGTGTCTTCCCATAGTTTATCGTTCTCAACAAAAACCACCACATTCGAAAGTACCTTCTACTAGTGGTGTGCAATCGACGAGACCTGTAGATATGGAAAGTGAATCCATAGTCAATACCATCCGATCCGTTACGTCTCTAGCTTCATCGACTTCAGCGGAGTCTATTGTTAATAAAATAAGTTTGTCATATAACATCAAGACATTCAACAATGGCATCATGGGAATTCATGTATCGCCAATTTCAACGAAGAAAATGAGAAGTGCTTCCTACCCCCAGCAAAAAACCATGGATATTATGGCTGGAGTTAAGCGTCATATATTTGACGTTTTGAAAGATGAGAACCAAACAAATCTCAACGCCAATGGCTAAGGACTACGAGGTAATAATAAACCAGTTAAAGGAAAAATTTGCCGATCTTGAATGTACTCTCGATCAACAATTTCAAATTTTGTCCATATTGTCAAAGTCTTGTGCTGCGCAAGGAATCGTGGATGAATTCAAAGTCAGCAGATACACTGCAACACAGGTAAGGTTTATGAACATCTCTGAATATAAATTAATGTCATGTTGGAAAAAATAATCGAAAAACTAATTTATTATTTCTTTCCTTACAGGTAAAGGATTTAGTCCCCGGAGATGGAATATTATGTAAACCCCATTTCAAATTAGGACGTGGACTGAATGCAGATTAAGTACGTAATTTTGTTCAATTCTACGAAGATGACGATATCAGCAGAGTAATGCCGGGCCAAAGAGATTAGGTCTCTGTAATGACGAGTGGTGTACGCCAGATAACACAAAAACGTGTCTTAACGATGTCACTCAAAGAGTCATACTTGCATTTTAATGAAACCCATAGAGATGTTGAACTAAGCTTTAGCTCATTTGCAGCCTTACGGCCAAAACATTGTAGACTTCTTAGTAAATCAGGATCCCATAACGTTTGTGTTTGTCTTCTTCTTCTTTTAGCATTTCAAGCTTGTTGCTTTCACAATTAGCTTATTGCTTGCTCTCAACTTAGTGTTCTAAATGCACTTCCACAGTTATTAATTGGGAGCTTTCGATGCCAAGTACCATTTTTACATTAGTATGTTTGTTTGGCAAGTAGAATCATACCCCATACCCAGGGAGTCGAGAAATTTTCCTTAACGAAAAATTCCTAGACCATACCAGTGTTGCTTTGTAGCTGCGCCTTTACCGATTGAGCTAAGGGAGGACCAACGCACTATCTATATGGAACAAATTCTGTGCGATGCACAATTTAGAACAGACTTTTGCCATCTTCGCGCGTGCTCAAATTGTTACAATACGGATGAATACAAAGAGGCCGAAAAGGAATTCGATCCGATTAATATCAAAGCAAATAAAATCCACATTTAAATACGCTCTTATAGAAAATATGTCTAGGTTAATTTGGATTTTTTATGGAACACGTAATTTTGGGTTAAAACCAACATATGGAAAAAATTTCATTAAGATCGGAGAGAGTAGAGTCCAACCGTTTTGCTATTCTGGCTGAAAATGATCTATTGGCTTGAATATATATAAAAAAAGACAAATACAATATAAATATCGTAAACTAAACATTCATTTTAAACAAACAACAACCTAAGGCTAATGTTAGTCAAAAACACATAAATGAGATTCATATACTCCAGATCACGTAGAGCCAAAATATCTCGAGCCAGAACATGAGGTTGTCCACCTCAATCTGACTCCACGATGCTCAGCACAAAACCAAATAACGTGATCTGCGTCCTGGTAACCTTGTCCACATTCACAGGGATTGCTATCGCTCAGCCCAACACGGTATAAATTAGCGTTAAAAGAATATTGATTGAACATGAGGCGAGACATCACACGAATGAAGTCTCGACCCACATGCATCCCCCCAAACCAAGATTTCGTCGACATCTTTGGGATTATAGAATGTTGCCATCGCCCCAAACTTCCTTTATTCCATCTAACGTTTGCATTAAAAAAATTGACTTTTTTTTTCGGATGGTGATAAAGAAAATGGATGGTGAAGCGGATGGTGCAAAAAAAATCTACACCCTTCCGAGCGGCCTTCCGGCAGTTATCCGGAACATTCACCATGGCGGACGAAAACATGCGTGTAGGCATGTTTTTGAGTTCTTTCTTCATTTTATTTATCAATTCCTCCTCAGTTTTCGCGACAAAATTGTTGGAGTAGATCTAAAGCTTCAGGTTGGTCCAGAAATTCTCGATAGTACGCAGCAGGGGTATGTTGGGCGGGTTCGCTGACTTGGGTACCACATCCATATTCAGCCGCTCCATCTCCTCCAACGATCGCTTCGAGTAGTGGGCCGACACCAGATCCGGCCCGAACACTGGGTCTTTGCCCTTATGGTATTTCTTGATGAACGACGCAACTTCCGGCAGGCATTTCGAACTATAAATTTCCCCCTTCACGGTGGAGCGGCTTTGACATCCCGTTCTCGCTGATTGTCAGCCACAGCAGCCCCTTCTTGGGGAAATTGGTGTGTGAAATGAACTTCACCTCGGAGCTCACTTCCTTCGTGGGGAAGTAAAATACGATGTTCCCTGCCAGTCGTTGCTATCCAGGGTGAGATAGGTCTCGTCGTCCATCACCACCGCCACGTCACGATTTGCCGGGAAAATCGACTTGACCATCTTAATCAGCCGCTGCCGTTGCGTCATTGCCTGCAGCTCTGAAACCAGTGAACGCGACTTCCGCATCCTGACTTTCTTCAGATGTATTTTGAAATTTTACTCAGTTTTCCTACAAAGTGGGGTTACGTATCGAACGATTAATGCCACTTTTTCTTTCCGTGTCTATTACTTAAATGCAACATCCAGGAGTTATTAATTTCCCGGAGAAAAAAGCTTTTCCTGATCACTGTGCGGTGGTGTACTTGAAAATTATCATTCACATTTTCCTTTAACAAAAAAAAAAAAATCTATTGTGAGCGAGGATAAAAAGGATTCGTAAGAAAATCACACTCTCTGTTACTGAATCCACCAGAACGCATTAATTTATTTTATGAAAGCAATCCCAAAATAAATCCAAAGGGATGCAAACAAAAAGCGAGAAACCACTTCTATCCGTCGGTCGGTCAATTCAACTTGTTTGCTTTAAAAACGGTGCCTTTTCACATTCGCAGTGGAACTTGGGTAGGACTATTTTTCAACTGATCCGCAGCGCCAATACCGGGACGAGTGAGCAGCCAAACGCAGCAGAGCAAATAGGACGACGAATTGGACTTCCATTTGTTCATTTTCGGTCGGTTGTTTGCATGCAATGGAAATTGTTTTTATGGCTTAAAAATTAATTTTTTAATCAGATGGTTTTTATGCATCACAATTCGTTTTATGGTGCTTTATTTTTAATTGCACTGAAATTTGCATGAACTTTGTGCTGATGGGTTTGCAAATTATTGGCTTCCAACCCACGATTGTCATCGACGGTGATGGTGATGGCGGTACAGTAGCACAATGAAGACCAGCATGCCGCCGGAAAGTGGGCCACCTCATTTTTTCAGGGACCGTAAATCGGCAATTCGGCAATTCAACTCAATTGCTTTTGCCCGAAGTGCTCTCGGAACGGATACACACTTAAAGCAGCAATTGTTGAAATTTTGTTCGACTCCGGACCGTCAGTCGGGTCGGATAAGGAAAGTGGAGTAAATATGTATCATGAGTTTTATCTTCTTTAAAATACCATTGGAAACCGTTTTAAACAAGTGAATATACACGCAGAACATGTACAATTGTTTTAATTGAGTTATTTATGGCAACAGTTGAATTTTACGCATTGCAAGTTTGATATGTATAATCCGGACATATTTTAACTAACGAAACGAGCTAAGAGATATTCATCTAAAAACGGTTATTTCTATTGATTCCATTGGAAAAAAGCAAATCATTAACTTTTCAATTTCCTGAATCATTCCAGTTTAATCAGTCGTTACATATTTTTTTGCACGCCACGTTCAAGAAGTGGTCTATTCCAGAATCTCAATCATAAACTCACGCCGGCGTTAAGTCCCTCATTGACTGGTGATGGATAAATTAACGAACGAACAGCACTACACTTCTAAACAACGCCACCAACAAACGACTTGTCCTTGCGAACCGCTCTGGACGAACCTCGCCACCTTTCTGAGCATAAGCCTTATCAAGCCTAATGGCCAATAATTGTCATAATCGTAAAAACTAAAGTGCGGAAATTATTTGCCCCTCTTAGGTTTTTCCTCATTTTGCGATCTGCTGCTGGATGTGAAGCTTTCCAACGTGGTTGGATTGAAGATTGAGGCGTTTTTTCTTCTTTCTGTTGGATCTGAAGGAGGTAGTTTTCCTCCGTAGGATGGCGATATAGCTGACGCTGCTGACATGTAGAAAAATAACGACACCACGGACGGATGTGGAGCCACAGATAGCAATGTTCTAGGAATGGAATGGCACCACTCCCAAATTTGTCGGCTCTTCTGGTGGTGGAAATGTTCCCTGTAAAACATTTTATTGCGCGGCGCCTTTATGATGTTAATGGGAGAATAGTTGCGGGCACTCGAATCTAGCGCTGCAGTATATACTTTTAGGGAACTACACAAATTGTACCAGGGAATCTTTGCCGGAAAACGAGCACAATTATGGGTTGGCGAATATGGGAATTGTCTAGATGGTAATTGACTTTATGCAAGACTTGGGCAGTTACGACGAGATGTTATTATGAATTTCGGCAGTTGAAGGAATGAACGCGTACTTCTGTTGACGACTTGTACAGTTATGTTTTTATTCTTCGATAGGATGTAGTCAATGACAGTACAGTGGAATAGAGTGGTAATATCATTTTAGAGCCATGTACAGTAATGAAGCAATTTTATATCAATTCTTCCTCCCTAAGAAGAGTTCCTAATTCTATATTTCGATTAGTGTTTGGAAGACCAAATACCCGGGTCGTCTCGGGGTTAGAGGAATACACTTTTAGGAATATGCGGATGGAGGAATTCAGGTTGTTAGTTGTGTTAGTATCTGTACTATAGGTCCAGTCGATTTGGAGTTCTCCTATCTCTCGTAGATCTCCTAACGGGCAAGTTCGCAGGCGACAATTGATTTTGTGATTCTCTTCGGTTTGAGTCGCTGGCTTCACTGTTATCCATAGTAGTAGGCTCGCTAGCAATAGGACAATCACTTGAAATCGAAGGTACATCCGAGGAACGAGAATGATCTGAGATGTCTGAATCAACTTGTGGAACCGGGGAATCAACTGGAGCTTGCAGAGGTGGAACCGACGACCTAACAGACCGAGAGCGAACTATATTTTCGAAACCCCCATTATCACTGGGTTGACCAGAACGAAGTAATGGTCCGGATCGTAATTGGTCTATGTGACGTTTCCAAAGCCTACCATCATCTAACTCCACCATATAATGCAGCTTTCCAACTTTTTCCGTGACATATCCGAACCTCCATTTTTCCGAATTGGACAAGAAATCCCGCGCTGCAACTCGATCATTTACTTCAAACGACCGGATACCCTTTTCTTCCCCCCTCTCTTTCAGTGAAGAAGACTCCTGCTGTGGTATCATTAGATCGATTCTGGATTTTATTTGCCGCCCATAAACCAACATTGATGGACTCTTCCCTGTGGATGGGTGAACGGTACGCCTATACGCCATCAAGATGTTCTGTAGTTCAGCTTGAACTTCCGAACGATGACAATTTAGGGCTTTGATCTTGTCTTTAAACGTTTGGACGTACCGTTCAGCTTGCCCATTTGTTGCGGGATGGTAAGGTGCTCCCATTTTATGGATGATCCCATTTCTTTTCAAAAACATTTGAAATTGATCTGAGGTAAATTGCGTACCTCTATCAGTAACTAGGACTGATGGCAGGCCAACGGCAGCAAAATACTCCCTCATGTGTTGAATGGTGGTATCAGTTGTAATATCTGGAATGATTTTCACTTCTGGCCATTTACTACACGCATCAATAATGATCAAGAAATAGAATCCCATAAACGGGCCCGCAAAATCGGCATGTATCCGTTGAAATGGTTCTGTTGGAAGTTCCCAACAATGAATCGGTGCTTTTGCTGGATTTGCTCGAACTCTGGCGCAATCTAAACAGTCACGGGCTAACTCTTCGATATCCCGATCAATATTCTCCCACCAACAGTATGATCTTGCTAACGACTTCATACGGGACGTACCAAAATGACCGCTGTGCAATTCTTCCAGAACTCTGGACCTCAGTGTTGGGGGAATGTATACCCGAATGCCCCGAAGTAAACAACCCTGTTGTAATGTGAACTCTGTCTGATCAATGCCATAGCGCTCCTTACCGTCAACGATTCTTCCTGATTTCAAACCCTCAATTAGACGCCTCACCGTGACGTCCTTGGAAGTGTGTTCTTCCAGCTCTTCGACTAAAACAGGAAGTGTTTGAATGTGGTGGATCTCGAAAACATCTGATTCTTCAAGGGTTTTAGGGGAAACAGTTATTGGCAGGCGTGAAATACCATCCGCATTACCGTGCTCCTTCGACCTACGATAGCGAATCTCGAAATCAAATGTCTCCAAAAATACGGCATAATGCTGCATGCGTACTGCCGATAAAGTTGGCAGGCCTTTGCTTGGCGAGAAGATCTGTGCCACGGGCTTATTATCAGTTATCAAAATGAATTTCCTGCCGAATAGGTATTGATGGAACTTTTTCACTCCAAAAACAATGGCATACGCTTCCTTATCTATTTGGCTGTACCTTTGCTGCGTAGGGCTAAGGGTTTGCGAAGCATATTGGATAGGGCGCTCAGTACCATCCGGAAACACATGGCTGAGAACGGCACCTACGCCGTAAGGCGAGGCATCTGTGGCAAGAATTACTGGTAAGTTAATATCGTAATGAACAAGAACCCGCTCTGACTGCATCTCCATTTTGATCCACTTAAACGCCTGCTCACACGGTTCGTCCCAAACAAACGGAGTGTTTTCTTTTAGTAAATTATTAATGGAATATATTCTTGTGCTAAGATTTTCCAGGAACCTCCCATAATAATTTACGAGACCTAGAAAAGCACGGACCTGTTCACGAGTCTCAGGTCTTGGCATTTCTTGAATAGCAGCAATTTTCTGTTTTGTTTTATGTAATCCTTGCTTGTCAACAACGTAGCCACAATATTCAATTTTATCGGAAAAGAAAACGCACTTCTCAACATTGACGCGCATGTTATATTCCTGAAGTCTACGCAACACTTCAGAAAGTCGGTTCATATGTGTTGCGTCATCAGGGCCAGTAACTTTCACATCGTCTATGAACACAGAAACTCCTTCAATGCCATGCAATATCTGCGAGATCTCTCTCTGAAAAATTGCAGGTGCCGAGGCAACGCCATACATCAGCCTGGTTGGTCTGAAAAGCCCAAGATGAGTATTAAGAGTGAGTTTGTCCTGGTCATCCGACCGCACTGGCATCTGAAGATAGGCTTGAGTCAAATCAATTTTTGAGAATTTTTCTCCACCCGCCATATTAGCAAACAATTCGTCAATTGTGGGCAAAGGATGTTCGTCAATCAATAGACCCTTGTTAACAGTTAGTTTATAATCTCCACACAACCTAACTTTATTGGATGACTTCATTACCGGAACGATCGGTGTCCCCCACTCACTATGGTTTACCTTCACTAGTATTTCGCTTTCAACCATTCTCTCAATTTCCCGTTCAACCGTTGCCTTAATTGAGAATGGCACAGTACGTGCTTTGAGAAAAACGGGATTAAAGTTTGGTTTTAGAGGAAGGGACGCTTCAATCTTTTCAATTTTGCCAACAGAAGAATCGAAAACCAAAGGAAATTTCTCCATAAGAGTCTTCATAACTCCTTGCGATGAAATACGTGGAAGGATAGTATTGACCGTGGTGACTTGTTGTCCCATAATGACATTCCAATCAAGCTTTAGAGCATGCATCCATTCACGACCCAAAAGTGGATGTCGATCCGTATCGACAACAAATAACCGCAACTCATGAGACTGACCATCGTAATTGACCCTAGCGTGAACAATACCATACACTTCGATCGGATTTCCGCAGTAGCTTCGCAGTTCGATTTGAGTTTCATGTAATGGAACCTTAGGTATGAACTTCATCTTATCGTTTAACCCCATAAGAGAAACGGGAGCGCCACTATCAACTTCGAACTTAATCACGCAATCGCCTACCCTCACCCTCACGAAAATTTTCGGAAACATCGCATAGTCTTCAGCATTTATTTTACCAATATCGAAAACACAAACCTCCTTATCATTATCACCATTATCGGTATCCGACAAACAATTCTCTTCAACCATGTGAGCCTGAAATTTCTTCGCCTGGAACTTGCCTTTCGGTTTACCCTCGTTGGTGAAAGCGAGACACACTCTTTGCAGGTGACCCTTTTTCTTGCAAAATCCACAAATAGTATTTTTATGTGCACAGGTATTTGCAAAATGTGTTTCGCCACCACAACGGAAACATTTGTTAGTATTCGGGTTAGTTACCTTTGATGCACTGGCGGTATCCCCACGGTTTGACTGCGGTTGTGTCTTCTTGCTATCGGTGAAGTTTACTTCATGGAATCTCCTGTTCAGCACCTCGACCCCTTCACCAGATGCTTCCATAGCAATCGCGACCTCCTTCGCTTTCTCAAACGTGAGACCTTTTTCTTCGATGAGTCGAGACTTGATACGTTGGCTGCGCAATCCGAACACCAGCTGATTACGAAGCGCCTTCGGGAGGTAATCCCCGAACTTGCAATGTTTTGATTCACGTTGGAGCGCAGTGATGAAGTCCGTTATAGATTCTCCTTCTTTCTGCTGTCGTGAGCGGAACTTCCATAATTCCACCATTTCCAATGGTTCGGGCTCGAAGTAGGTTTCCAGCGAAGTCACTATTTCGTCATACGTCTTCGTTTCGGGTTCCTCAGGAGACAGATGGTCGCACAGAATGTTGTATGTTTCCGCACCCATGTAAAATAGCAGCATGTTCCTTTTGTTGACATTCGTAACACCAAATATTTGGAACGCACTCTCCAGGCGTTTCACCCATCGTGACCACTTCGATCTGTTTTTATCAAACGGCTCCAATGCGAACGATGGTGGTATAGCAGCACTAACGCCCACAACAGGAGCAGCACCTCCTCCCCCGGGAGGATCAGAATTTTGGTCCTGGTTCGGCATTTTCGGTAGGTACCAGTAGCACAACGCACAGCAAGGAAATTACGACGCACAGCGATGCGGCGCCGACCAGGCAGCAGACAGCAGTATCGCAGCAGACAGCAGCAAATCGTCCACGACGGCACTTACACAAACATAGCAGCAGAAGCACCTTTTTTTTCCGTCGTCGTCCGGATACTATACTCTTTTTCGTATGCAGAACGATCTTCGCTTGAGGCAGCTCCTCCTCGGAATTTCATCAGCAAGACGGCAATCAAATCCACTTTTCCGGACCGGAGGGCACCAAATCGGTCACAACTCCGCAGTTCCCGTAATCGCCGTTCGAAAATCTCTCCGACAATCGTACTCTAAACGCAGATTTCTTCCTCCTCGTCGCCAACTATTATGAATTTCGGCAGTTGAAGGAATGAACGCGTACTTCTGTTGACGACTTGTACAGTTATGTTTTTATTCTTCGATAGGATGTAGTCAATGACAGTACAGTGGAATAGAGTGGTAATATCATTTTAGAGCCATGTACAGTAATGAAGCAATTTTATAACAAAATTAAAATACTTTTACTCGCCCAAAGTTTGAAAAGCACCACGGTTCTCCCTGAAGAGTTGTTACACAGTTACAGCGCAAAGTATATCCACTCTGCAGCTTACCGCTGCGTCAAAAGATAATGGTGACGACGATGAAGTGAAAGTAGGAAAAAAAGCTTTGGTCTTAGCTAGTACCCATAAAGCGCCGAGGAGAAGAAAAACTTTTTCCTGGCTCGCCGTGCCTTCTCCGTGCAGGATTTTGGGTGAGAAATACTCGTTCCATTCGCACCACATCGAACGCAGATGCTGGTGGTGGAGGTGGTTGGAAGAATTTTAACATTCCACCAGCATCCTTACCACTCTTGCCTCGAGGGGGCTGACCAGTTTGAAGATTTCTGTTTGTGTGAGTGTCGGAAATGAGTATGCGACGTTGAGGTGGCAAGAGGATGCTGTTTCGAGCAGGTTTGTCGTTCATTATCATAGCTGTAAATATTAGACGGCATAAAGCCTGGCGCATTTAGTGATGTTACAAACACTATTGCGTGTGTTTCGGATTAAAATTAACACTTTAGGAAGAAAAAATCTCTCTCCTGAAGGGTCTGTGTCTGTGAAACGTGATGACGATATGGAGAAGGCTTGCAGGTTCGATCTCAGCTGTAACTTTAATTGTCTGAAAGAGTGAGTTTTTGTAAGTCTTCAACTCTACACATAAGGTCTGTATCCGCAATAATCCGGACACCTCAAAACATGAATAAAACATAAATTTCACATTATTTTTCCATCGTAGTTGTTTATTTCAGATTCATGGGATGTGTTTTAACAATTCGTGAAGACAAAACATAGTTATTCGGTTTTTTTGCATAAAATTTTCGAACTTGGCGCTTAAATCCGTTCATTAGGGTTTGTACAGACTCTTCAGAAATCGTAGAAGCAGTCTTTGTCCAAATTTGCTGGAATTGTTTAGTCTGATGTACGTTTCCGCCATCGGCTCAAAGTTACGTGTTACGATATCAATGTCGTCGGCGAAGCCAAATACTTGCACAGACTTCCTGAAGATCATGCCGTAACCCTCTCCGAGAATCGAAGGAACTCGAGAGTGTCCCTGATACTCGGACGACACACATCACTCGATCCATCGTTGCTTTGATAAACCGCGTCAGTTTTTCCGGAAATCCATAGCTGGTCTCGATCGATTGTATCGTACGCTGATTTGAAATCGATGAAAAGATGATTGTATTCGCGACATTTCTGCAGCACTTGCCGAATCGCGAAAATCTGGTCCGTAGTAACGCGGGCACCCATGAATTCTGCTTGGTATTGCCCCACGAACTCCTTTGCAATTGGTGACAGGCGGCGGCATAAAATGTGGGCCCTTTTTGTACATGGGACACACTATTCCTTTCAACTAATGGGAGTTGGTCAACACTCCCAGCTTTGTTGTTTTTCAACCGACCAATTTCCTCCTCAACTTCCTGAAGGTTGGGGTCGGGGTCCTGTCATCTTCTGCGCGTGTTCCTAGATTTATTACCGTGCCACTTTCGTTCGCTGTAACATTCCCGTTCAGGTGCTCGTCGAAGTACTGCTTCCACCTTTCAATCACCTCACACTCTCCTGTGAGAAGGTTACCATGCAGGTCTCTGCACATATCGGCTTGTGGTACGTAACCTTTGCACGAGCTGTTCAACTTCTCGTAGAATTTGCGTGTGTCGTTAGCACGGTACCGTGCTTCTATTTCTTCGTGGTCTCGATCTTCCATCTGGCGCTTTTTCCTTCGAAGAATATAATTTTGCCTGTCCCGTGCCTGTCTATACCGTTCTACATTCGCTCTCGCACGGTGTTGTAGCATTCTCACCCGTGCTGCATTCTTCTCCTCTGCTAACTGCTTGCATTCGCCATCAAACCAGTCATTTTTTCGATTCGGTGCAGAAGTACCTAGTGCAACTATTGCAGTGCTACCAATGGCGGTTCGAATATTTCTCCAGCCATCCTCAAGAGTAGCTGCGCCAAGCTGCTCTTCCGTTGGTAGGGCTGCTTCTAGCTGTTGCGCGTATTCCTGGGCAACTTCGGTTTCCCGTAGTAGCTCAATGTTAGGTCGTGGCGTCCGAAATCGACGCTTGTTGTACACCTTCGAGAGTTTTGAGCGCATACATACTGCGACTATGTAGTGGTCCGAGTCTATATTCGCGCTGCGGTAAGTGCGAACGTTGATGATATCGGAGAAGAATTTCCCGTCGATTAAAACATGGTGGATTTGATTCTCTGTTCTTTGGTCAGGTGATCTCCAAGTAGCTTTGTGGATACGGGGGAAGAAGGTACTTCGGACTACTAAACCACGGGAGGCCGCAGGACGCTTCTTTTTCGTCATCGGGTCTCCCTTCGTGTGGGCAGTGCACGTTGATGATGCTGTAGTTGAAGAATCGACCCTTGATCCTCAGCTTGCACATTCTCGCATTGATTGGAAACCATCCAATCACGCGTTGACGCATTCTGCCCAGCACTACAAGCCGCTCGATGCTCGCTTTTCCATACATTCCGTCCTGTCCAGCAAACCTCCTGCAGTGCTACGACTTCAAAGTAACGTGGTTTAAGCAAAGAAGAATGCTAAGATGGAACAGTTGGTACAAATATTTTTTCATTTCAGTGTCCTTTTCAAAAATTAAAATCGGTCCCTTTCGAATGAGCACTCCCCAGTAAACGGGTTGACAGATCTTGTTATGCTCATGCCGTTCCCTCGTTCTGCAAACAAAGACCAAAGTACCATGAGAACAAGGTAAAGCATATTGACAGCTGTCATATTATTCTCACATACACGCTCATTCGCTCTTACTCAATGTTGAGTAACTTTTACTAAATTTTACTAAGTATATCTAAAACGTCAAACGCTAAGTAGTCGTATTTTATGAATTTGATTTATTGTTATTCAAAACACAAGAAAACTGCGCCAAACTCAATTTTGAGATAGCTACACTTTTTTTTTCAATAATTTAAAATGGGTCCGATAACGTCTTTGTCAATTTGCGCTTCGGAAGTTAATTTAAAATCTAATTCGAATTCGAAAAATAATTACCAGTCACGACATGGAGCAGATAGCAGCCACTGTAGATGCGGAAACGTATCTTAAAAATGCTAAGCTTTTTTATCTTGACTGGGGTCCGTTGATTTTTAATAGTATATTACATTACAGATAAACCAAACATTTTCGAAACTCTTTCTGGCGTATGAATCGAAACCAGACTTATTGGCAAAATGGCTTTTATACAATGTGGTTAAATTTCTTAGTGTTGAAAATGGTAAGCAAGCATTTCATTACCCTTGCCTTGTCGTTTGATTTTACAAATGTAATAATCGATCCACTAACTCTTTACTTTTAAAACATAATATTCATATTATACTTACATATTACAGAGCATACTCGGGCATAACTGCGGGTCAACGGCGAAATAAAAAAGGCGAAATGAAAAAAAAAACTCATTTTCATATATTTTTGTTTTAATGTTTATGAGTTAGTTCAACTCGAAACTAAATAAATACCCGGATTAGGGGATTGTTTTACTATCGTACAGGTTTCGTCCGAAAAACGCAAATTGAAGTTTTCCGATTTTCAAGAACCTCACCAAATTCAAATATTCACAACTCAAGAACGCTTCATCGTAGAACAATTTTTTTTTCCAAACTTCAGTGAAATTTTCTCAATCGTTCGGAAAATATAATCATAAAAAAAATCCTGCAAAATTTGCCACAGTGGAGGAAAATTTCTTGGATAAGGCCAGTATTCAGCTCAAAAGTAATGTGCATTAGCATAGGACAAATAATGGTCAAGATATGCTTGCTGAAAAAGTAATGTTGCTTTTACTGTCGAGATTTCTTTTTTTTTGTTGTTGGGGTGAAGAACCACTGCGTCCACTGAATTGAACTTTTTTAGTAAATTTCTTCCCTTGTATAGGCTAGTTTGCAGCTCAAAAGTAATGTGCATTAGAATAGGACAAGTAATGGTCGAGAAATGCTATTACTGTCGGAATTACTTACCTTGTATGCAGCTGAAAAGGAGGGCAAACTTCGTAACGTTAGTAACGCCGGCCCATGTTATTTAAATGGGACTGTCACTTTTCCTTGCGGAATAATATACCGTTCGATTATTCCACTAGGAAAACTGACATTTCACCAATACTGGAGCATTTATCAAAATTACTTCGGTAGAAATGGCAAAAATTTCTTCAGGTGTTTACTTGTCAGCTGCATACTAGCCTTATGCAGTTGAAAAGTAGGGAAAACTGAAGACGGTTTCATAACGTCAGTAACGTCTGCTCATGTAAACTAAATGGAGCTGTCTCTTTTTCTCGTGGAATAATATTCCGTTCGATTATTTTGCAAGGAAGACATTTTGACATTGACATTTCACCCATACTGGAGCAGTTGTCGAAATTACTTTCGGTAAAAATGTCAAGAATTACTTCTGGTCTTTACTTGCCAGCTGCATACAGGGCTATAAGCCGGAAAAAACATTTTATGAATTATGGAAAATTAAAAAAAAAATATTTTCTTGTTCGTTAATTCTTTTAATGCTTTTTTTTCGAGTAATGCTCGAAAAACAATGGGCCTGACCTAGGGCCCGACACTCGTTTTCATACCAAAATAAAAATAAAATGGGGATTACGCAAATTGAATTTTGGAAATGAAACTCAATTTAGGGTACGTTCGGTTTTAACGTTTTTAAGTTACTCGTTTTTAATGTTACTCAAATATGAGTGAAACCGGATGGCAAACAAACATCCATGTTTGTAATGAGACACCGCGAAGTTCCTTCTAGTTGTGTAAATTTTATCTAATTTTAGAGTTTAAATCGTTGTGGATCTTCCTGAAACAGTGATTCTAGCCAGGCTTAAAGTGAAATTAAACAATATGATAATCATAATCATAAAAATTAAATTCTTAAGTTTTTACGTACGCATGCAGATTTAATTAAAATAATAAAATTGGTATACTTTAACTTTATTTAAAAAAATAAGCTTTTTCTTAAAATTATTCAAAAAAAATGCCTGAATAAGTGTGATACTCAAAATTGAGAAATAATCATCATCGCGTTTTCGAACACCTCAAATATCAGCGCTAATTGACTCAAAAATATTCAGTAATAACGTATTCATCCAATCAATTTGTGTACTTAAGTAACGTACAAGAGTTATTTAATACCTACATGCAGAAATTCAAGCAAGAAACATGCGTTTGGCTGGCTTTTGAATCGAAACTGCTTAAATTTCATGCATTTCTGAAGACATTTCATAACTTTTTTTTTGCTTTTGTCTTTTTCGTACCACTACATAAACATTGCAGCGACTACAATACCTTGTACTTTATGTACGTTGGAAACAGACATCACACTGACGTTTCTCTTTGTCAATCTTGACAATTCAAGATGTGTTCAAAAATTACGATACATGAAATGAAAGGGACCGAGGGTCAATCACAAATTACGTTTGCGATTTCTGAAAAGCACACGAGTATGTAATCGTTTATCGTTGGTTTAAGTTCATCGTAGATTATCCTATCGCAGCCAGGAAAGCAGAGCGATTTGCAGTTCCATGTCCGAATTCCCAATCCTAGTCCTTATTTCGTCGTCTAGGTCTTTGCCGATTGTTCCGATCCGTATTAACTTCTGTATTATTTGTAACATTGATTTTTTTTAAGGACGGCTTGATGGGCCTTCCCCAACCCCCTGTCTCGCCGGAGGACAATCGTGCACAGCACTGTTTAGAGTCCCACGCTGGCATGAGGACGATGATCAGCCGCTCCCAACATGGAGAACAGACGCTGTTTTGAGCCGCCCTGACATGGAGAACAGACGCTCAGATAGACTGCACCCTTTGAAGAGGCAGCCCCCCTTCCCTGTCAGCATATGACCAAGGTCCCACCGGGCTTGGTTACCCGTTCTTTCCTATGGTTACTCATACCCCAGTCGGCACCACGGGGAGGTAGGGATAGGAGTTACTGGACAAGAGGCTAAGGATCGCAGTAGAATCTATTCTATACCTGCAGGTACGCGAAGTACCAATGGTATGCATTTTCCAGTCATATACCAACCTAAAATCCTGCCTGCTCTATTCTCATCATTGCTGCTATCCACTCTAAATATCGGTTCACTAATCCTGAGGCCGGTTTAAAGTTTTATTTCACTCCGTATTTTCATCCTCCTTGTCGAAAACTTTCATTTGATTGTGCCATGCGTTACGTTTTTTTTCATTCAATCGATATACAGTATGTCCCATAAAAAAATGCGAAAATCAATGCGAATTTTTTTCATAGAAAATGATAATAAAAAAATCATAATTTTATTTAGGGAATCGTTTATTTAGGCTTTCATGATTACATTACTCAATATGTCAACCATTTTTGTAGATAACCTTCTCCAAACGGGGACGGAATCGAGAGCATACCTTCTCAATGTATGAGTCAGTCATCGAGTTCCATGCCATGCTTTCAGGGCGCCATCACTGGGGTGAGAACGTTCACAGGCCTTAGCCTAAACATATGTCCATATTGAGTAATCCAAAGGATTCAAGTCCGGGCTGCTAGGAGGCCAAATGTCCTTTGGCCAAAATTCTATGTTTTCCTTCAGCCACGCTTAAGTCCTTTTTGAGGTATGACACGGTGCTCCGTCCTGATGGAAAATGACGCGTTGGTGTGCTCCAAAGCTGGCTTTCATCCATAGCAGAACGTGGTCCTTCAAAATGTTCATGTAAACCTCGGTATTAACTTTTAATCCAGCTTTGATAAATACTGGAGGCATTTTCAACTGCCCCGAAAACCATGACTCCGGCTGGCTGTTTGGTTGTAAACTTGAATTTCACGTTCTCTGGAACATCCTCAATCTTCTTCGGCGAAATAAACCTGTCTGTGCGTGTGTAAAATACGGGATCGATGGTGAACATTTTCTCATCGGTGATGGTATGCTTCTTTTTGAATGCTGACGACACCAAACGTTTCGAGCGCTCCAGCCGTAGTTGTTTGGTTCGGTCCGTCACAAGGTGGCGCTTTACTCTTGCCCTGGACGAACATTTCAAGTAATCTCCCCTCCCTGGGCGATTTTTTAATATAAGATTTTTCAGCCTCCTCCCCCCCCGACCTGATTGAGATTCGATCCCCCCGCTCTCCCCCTCTCTCCTACCCCCCGACCTTCGGCCCGCGACCGGCCGGCGCCCGCCCCCCGCCCCCCCTCCGGGGCCGTCGTAAAGAAAAAAAAAAGAAGAGAAAAAAAGATAGAGCGGGGGGCCCCCCCACACACCATACTATCTTTTTTTTTTGCCTGTGGGTGGGCCAGCAACAAAAAAAAAACCCCCTTCTCTACCTTTTTCTCCCTCTTTTTTGCCGCCCCCCAACCTTTTATTTTCCCCCAGAGTATACACCCAGAAGATTACACACACGCATTAAAACAGTAAAAATAATGTTTGAAGTTACCCAAAAATAAGTATTGAAAACTTTCGCATTTTTTTATGGGACAAACTGTACAGGGTGCGGCAGAAAATAATGCGACAATTTGTTCTATTTCTTTCAAATCCCATTTTCAACTAATTCAAGCAATAATATCAACATTTTCGAGAGCAGTTATCTTTATAAAGTCCTTTTAAACAAATTTATTCAATGTGTCCTCCATTTTTATTAATAACATCCTCGAGCTGACGCCGGAAGCCAGAGCATGTCTTTCGGACGTAGTCCTCCGACATTGACTGCCATGTGCGTGTTATGGTTGACTTCAGGATTATCACACTAGGGTGTGATGTTTTGCAGGCTCGTGCTTCAACATATGCCCAAATCCAATAATCAAACGGATTAAGATCTGGACTGCTAGGGGGCCACAAATCCTTCGGTCAAAACTTCATGCTATCGTTCAACCATTGTTGGGTTCGATTGAACGTGTGACACGGCGCTCCATACTGCTGTAGGACAACGTTTTGGTCCTCGGAGAAGTTGGCCTTCACCCAGGGAAGCACTTGGTCCTTTAAAATACCGATATACACTTCGGTATTGATTTTAACTCCAGCATCAATGAAAACAGGCGGCGTTTTAAGGAGTGTATCGAAAAGTAGTTATAAACATTCGATGCGTTATTACGCATAAACTACTGTATATATTTTTAGCGTGTAAGCGCCATTTGCTTTGTTTACATGTCAAAAATGATTATTCGGTTCATTCATTTCCGTTGATAAAGTTGTATTCAAAATGTCGCGAATTGAATTTGAGACTAAAAAGAAAATTCTGCACACTTGGTGCACCGAAAAGGGTGTTACTTACAACCAGATTGCGAAAAGAGTAAATGTTCACCCGGCAAGTGTAAAACGCATCATCGAAAAGTTTGGTAAGGAGTGCTCCCTCAAGGATTTACCAAGAAGTGGCCGGAAACCCGGCTCCAGCAACCCCGATTTGGACCAAAAAGTTGTGGATTATATTCAACGGAACAAATCTGCCTCTACTCGCGATCTAGCCAAGAAGTTCAGGACCAGCATCGGAATGATTCAACGAATCAAGCGCAGGAATGACTTGAAGACGTACAAAAAGCAGAAAGTGCCCAAACAAACTCCGAACAAAAGTCTCGTGCCAAAACCAGGGCTCGAAAGCTGTACAGCTGCATTTTGGACAATGTCGACCAGTGCATTTTGATGGATGACGAAACATACGTTAAAGAAGATTCAAGAACGCTACCGGGGCCGCAGTTTTATACTAAATCTGTTGGGGAACGTGTGCCAACCGCAGATACGACTGTTGCGATGGAGAAATTCGGTCAGAAGGTGCTCATTTGGCAAGCTATTTGCACATGTGGCTTGCGTTCTTCAATTTTCTATACAAAAGGAACTATAAATGCTGAGATTTATCAAAAGGAATGTTTGAAGAACAGGTTGCTACCATTGTATAGAAAGCACCAGTCCCCTCCTCTCTTCTGGCCAGATTTGGCATCGGCACATTACGCCAAATCCACTCTACAGTGGCTGACGGAGAATAACATCAAGTTCGTAGAAAAAGACATCAACCCACCAAACTGTCCCCAGTTGCGACCGATCGAACGCTATTGGGCAATAGTCAAGCGTATATTTAAGAAGGATGGTACAGTGTCCCAAAACATGACCGATTTTAAGAAAAATTGGGCAGCGGCATCCAGGAAGTGCACAAAGGTCACTGTGCAGAATTTGATGGCAGGTGTCAAATCAAAGGTACGGGCATTCTACAGAAATGAACATGATGACTAGTTTTTCCGTTTGGATCTTTTGTAAACATGTTAAGCTATAATAAACTGAAATAGTATGTTAATTTTAACCATGTTTTCATGCCTATTTTATTATTTGGAAGTTTATAACTACTTTTCGATACACTCCTTAAAGCCTTTTTTTCTCCCCCCCCCCCCCCCCCCCCATCCACCCCCCCCCCTTCCCCCCCCAACAAATTGTCCCAAACCCACCACCCCCCCCCCCCCCCCCCACCCACCCCCCCACACTCTGCGGCCCCACCCACACCCCCCCCCCAAATAAAAAAAGCCTCTCCAGCCCCCCCCCCCCAAGCAACTCTTTCCTACCCAACCGAGATGGAGAGATACGAAGCCAACGATGTTGTGTTTGTGCCGAAGGAGGTAGATTTTCCAGACGCGCCAGAACCTCGCTCAGTAGAAACATTTTGGGCGATTATGAAGTGCAAGCTCCGGAAAACAAGGAAGGTCTTAAAAAGTGACAAAAAATTGACGAAGGAGTGAATGAAAGTGTGTAGGAAAGATGGCGCAAGTGTTGCACAGGGTTTGATGGGTGCGTTAATATCCGACTTAAAATGAATTGTTGGTGATCATTTTTGTCTGCTGCATTTTGTTCGAGTACAATCTTTATTCAAAAGTAAGCTAGAATTGAAGAAATTCTGGATGACAGTGACCAAACAGATGGAAAAAGCTATGTTACGAAATCCAAACGAAGGAGCCAAGCGAAAAGTGCGAGCGAAATAAATAATAATAATCATCGCTTATTACTTGATCTCCATTTTAGACATGTTTCAAAAGAATCCGATAGGAGGCCAAATGTCGGAGAAAATTTTTATGAGTGCCATTTTCAGTGAATAATACCAAAATTGAAATTTAACACTTAACAATATCCATGAAAGAATCGAAATCTTCACTGAAAAAAAAACTTAGTTTTCCATAAAAGTATATTTGAAAATATTAAATAGACGTAAATATTGCATGAAAAACCATAAATGTCTTAAAATTATAGAAAATTCTTACCTTTAAAACAATTAAACCAAGCAATGAACTTGAAAATTTCTGTGAATTTCCTGTATTTAAAGATATATTATGTTATAAATTTAAATATTAAAATTTTTATACATTTTGAGCATAAAAGTTTTTTCTAGGATTAAAATATCCTAAGAAAACATCCGGCATCATTTATTAAGGAGTGAATCGAATATAAGCTATCCACATACATTTGCGTTGTACGCATGTATTTATGATGGTTTTTTATGCTTTGAACACTGCATGCTGTGCGTTTGATTGTCAGCTTTCTTTTGTTTACTTGTTTGTGCGGTTCAAATTCTGCGTTTTCAAAATGTCGCGTATTGAAAAGGAAGTAAAAATTAAGGTTCTGGACACATGGCTAGGTGAGAAGGGTATTACTATGCGAAAATTGGCGAAGCGGTTTGGAATTCATCATGCGAGTGTTAAAACCATCATTAATAAGTTTGGGGAACACTATTCTTTGGATGAGCTACCAGGAAGAGGCAGAAAACCCGGTTCTTCCAACCCGAAACTGGAGCAGAAAGTGGTATCTCTAATCATGAAGAACAAATCAATGTCAATACGTGATTTGGCCAAAAAAGCAGGAACGAGTGTCGGAATGATCCAGCGTATCAAGAGGCGAAACCACCTGAAGACCTACAAGAAGCAGAAAATCTCGAAACAAAGTGCAGAAGAGAAGAAGCGAGCAGCAACAAGGGCCCGGAAATTGTATTCGCGTCTTTTGCAGCGTCCGGATGCATGTGTTTTGATGGACGATGAGACCTATGTAAAGGAGGACTCAAAAACCCTTCCAGGTCCACAATACTTTACTGCCGTCGTTGGGGAGGATGTGAGCGATGCGGACAGGTCGATTCAAGTGGAGAAATTCGATCGAAAGGTACTGGTATGGCAAGCAATATGTTCCTGTGATTTGAAGTCAACCATTTTTTACACTACCGGAACTATAAATGCGGAAATCTATCGATCTGAGTGTCTCCAGAAGAGATTGTTGCCTTTATATAAGAAGCATAGTACACTCCTCCACTGTTTTGGCCGGATTTAGCGTCGGCTCACTATGCCAAAACCACTCTCAATTGGCTTGCGGAAAAGGGTATAGATTTCGTTGAGAAAAATATCAATCCCCCAAATTGCCCTCAGCTTCGACCCATCGAACGTTACTGGGCAATCGTGAAGAGGGTCTTCAAGAAGACTAGTAAGGCAGCTGGGAACATGCAGGAGTTCAAAAAAATTTGGGCTCAAGCGTCCAAAAAATGTGATGCAACACTTGTCCGGAACTTGATGAAGAGCATTCGATCCAAAGTTCGAAAATTCGTGAAGGAATAACTTAAATTTCATCCGGTCTTCATTATGTTCAGGTTTAACCTCGTACAATAAAGGATCAATTTTTTGTATGAATAAAATATCGGTTTTCAACATAATTTGAAAGAAAGTTTGTGGATAGCTTATTTTCGATACACTCCTTAACAGGTAATGTTAAATTATTTTTATGGAAACTTTAAATTTCTTTATGAGTCGTTTATATTTTCGTCTGCTTAAAACATTGCGACGCCACAAAACAATACCTCCATCACCTTTTCGTTGATGCTTTTGCTCAACGATATTCCGTATATACGTATAGGTGTATTCCATGGCAGAGGGCAAAGTTCGACGGAGAGAAGTGCTAAAAAGTTTAGCTAAGGAAAGATTTCGCTCGTTTTGTTATTGTTTTTTTTCGCCCCTTCCACCTCCCCCTCGGCGAAACAAAATACGAGCGGTGAAAGGTGGGATCTCCCTCCGGAGTTTACTTCCCTGCCGAGAGAGAAGAAACAAATTTGAGATTTTTCATGAATGGTGAGGGAAATAATAAAAAAAGCGACAAAAATGGAAGTTCCGAGTGGAAAAGTTGTTAACCCTCACCCGTTACTCATTCGACGCGGCAGCTTTTCACTTCGTTTTTTTTTCAAGTTTGAGGAGCAGACTTTATAAATTAGTCATTGAATTATGTTTGTTAGTCGTTGCTGCTATTGTGCCCTGGTGGATTTTCAAAGTTGTATCGTGAAAGTTGGATACTGCACCGTCCTCGCGGGGATGGCTGCTGATTTGTTGGAAAATATCGAGATTTCGTACGGGACGATGAGTGTTGAAATAAAAAGAATGATTGTGCACGTATGTTCCGATTTGATTGGATTTGCGTATTCAATCCAGGTGGAAAGACCGTGACTAGGGAGTTACTTACTCACGACAGCGTTGTTTATGAAGTAATCAGAATTACCTGAAAAATAAAACAAAAAAGTGATGGTTAGTTAAAATTTTATATTTCTTCTTTTTACAAGTGTAAAGTTTGCTGAACTTCTTGATTGATTTACAAACAACCTCTCAAATTCTTAGGAAATTTTCTTTCATGGCGGGAATTTAATAAAATTGCTCTCTGCTCATATGTCAAGGAAGGAAAAGGCTGCAATGGAATCGGCTCCACTAGTTGATTGAAAGTTTAAGAATTAGAAACAATTGTTCATGATTGAAAAAAAGGAAGAATTTCCTATTAAAATTTCATAAGATTTTTGTCTCAAGTATTCCAAGAAAAGCTAAATATAATATTCTTAATTTTATTATACGACCACAAGAGATGTTAGCAAGTTTATTTTTATTTAATTCAGAAGAACTGTTCATGATTGAAAGAGGCAAAGATGTAAAAGTTCAATGTTTTTTGTGCTTAACATTCCAAGAAATAACAAGTTCAATCTTCGACAAAAATTGAAAGAGTAAAAAATCTCCGATGGAGATCGTAGCAAGCCATGCTTTGAAACTGACGTGTATTGCTTTTGCTGCGCTGGTTTCGCGAAAAAAATCGAACAATATTTAATTATTCAATGTTTAATAAAAGGTGCAATTACAAACTCTTCGCGTATTTTACGTAATATACGTAGTGAATGTAATTCCCTCTATAAAAAAAAGTAGTTTGGTCGCGTTTCTTCAGATGGATTGTGCGTCTGTAGTTTTTTTTTCCCGTATCTTGTTTTTCAGTTTTATGTTACCTTAACTATTTACACGCCTGGATCAAGATTTTTTTTTTATTCTGGATGTTTGATTTGTGAAGATTTTCATGCAAGGCTATTTGTATTTGAAGATGACCTCAGAATGTACGTGTATGAACTAGACCTGTGCGCCGGCGCACAGTGGGGCAAGAACCCACTCTCGTTGGCCAAAACCTCTAGCGCTCTGGGTTTGCATTCTAGAGGTTTGATGTCTTCGGAAGAAAGTATTAGGAGTATGGAGAGTGTGAGCTGTTTAGTGGAATACCTGTAACTAGAAAATAAGAAGAATGATTAGTAATTTCCATTTAATTCCAACTACCTTTATTGCTTATCTTGACAGATACGCGTATTTCGTCTACAATGTGCAGACTTCTTCAGTGTCGTGTACTAATACTCGACTGAAAGAAAACCTTCGCCACCTGCCGTATTTATCCCATTTTCTAAATACAAACACTTGTACCTACAGCTAACATTTCTTGTACCTAACCTATCCTGAGTCCAAAACAAATATTATGCTTGATATCTACCTCGCCTTTTTCTTTATACCCAACCTGATTATACCGTAGCAGCGGGTGTTCCACTGCGTCGGTTTTGATGTCGTTTGGGTATTAAGTTAAAGAGCCATGTGTACCCGTTACCTTGGTCTTTGTTTAGTAGATTTGTGTTTTGTTGTTTGTTAATTTCTAAGCTTTCTGCGACGTCTAATTTCCAGGGTGTAGAGGTAGTCCGTAAGATTGTGATGTCATTCGTCGTTATGTCGTGATTTTCCGTAAAGATGTGTTCTGCAACTGTCGATTTGAAGTTATGTGAAATTCCTTTGTCAGTCTGTTGACAGCCTTTGTCACCTCCGCTAGATGCTCTTTGAACCTTGTTGCCAAGGTTCTCTTTGTTTGACCTACATACATTTTGCTGCAGTGTTTACACTTAATTTTGTATACCCCTGCTCTGCCTAATACATCTATTGAATCTTTGGTGGAGCCTAACGACGATGCCAATTGGTTGTTCCTGCTAGAGAAAACTAAGTCCAAGCCAAATTCCCTAAGTTGAGTTTTTAGCTTTTGTGTAATATCTTTATCGAAGGGGACAGACACACGTTTCAGGGGTTCAGGTGAATCGGAAAGGGTTGTTTGTGATTTCCTATGAAGAAGTTTTTCCTTTTTTTGGATGATTGCTTGAATTGTCCTCTTTTCGTAACCATTGAGTCTAGCAGTTTCGAAGATATATGCTAATTCTTTGGCTTTTCCGGTTTTATTGAGGGGAAGGGTCAACATTCGGTGGATCATGTGGTGGAAAGTGGCCATTTTATGTTGAAAAGAGTGGTTTGAAGTGTAAGGGATGACTCTTTGGGTGTTTGTGGGTTTTCTGAAAATTTCAAACTCTAAAGACGATGATGACAATGATTCTCTAACTACCAGAAGGTCGAGGAATGCAAGTTTCCCATCCTTTTCTATTTCATAAGTGAACTTGATGTCTTTATGGAGATTGTTGATTGCTTGAAGAATTAAGGGGAGATCATCTTGTTTAACTACGGCAAAGATGTCGTCGACGTATCTCCACCAGCGAGTTGGAAGTAATCCTTCCGTTTTAAGAATGGTTTCTAGATTTGCCATAAACAGTTCACAGAGGAATGGGGATAGAGGGTTTCCCATGGGGGCTCCTTTTAGTTGTTTATAGAAAGAACCTCTGAAAGTGAAGTAGTTCTCTCCAT
>JAHHFK020005101.1:0-50901 GCA_024533555.2 Aedes koreicus | reverse complement strand
TGTACATAATCCGAGACTTTTCATTTCCCAAGAAGTGACCACAAACCTTTTGGAACGCATTCCATGCTCGTAACTCTGTCGCGTTAAGAGTTTGCTGAAAATTGTCGTCTTTAAGGAGTTTCCTAATTTGAGGGCCAACAAATACTCCTTCTTTCACCTTGGCTTCGCTCAATCTCGGAAACTTTTTCCTCAAAAAACAATATGGTTCTCCTTGAATATCCAGCTTTTTGACAAAATTTTTGATCAACCCAAGCTTAATATGTAGCGGAGGTAGTAAAATTTGTCCTGTCGACAAGAGGCAGATTTGACACATTTTTCTTCCCAGGTACCATCTCGGTACGTGCTGGCTAATGCTGCTGGTGGTAATGTTTATCCCTCGCACGACTGTTCCATTCGCAGAGGAAACAACAATGCTTTGTGTAGCCTCCTTGAAGCCCAGTGAGCAATGCCACTACCTTAAGGTCTGCACAGAGATTCCACTGGTGTTCCGAATATTTGATCTTTTCCAAAAGTGTTTATATGTTCTCATAAGTTTCCTTCATGTGAGCTGCAAATGCAACTGGCACTGAAGAATACTTATTTCCATTGTGCAGTAACACTGCCTTCAAGCTTTTGCTTGAAGCGTCGATGAAGAGCCTCCAGTCAGTTACGTGATACTCTAACTGTAGCTCTTCCATTAAACCTTCGATGTTGTTGCAAAAGACAAGATCACAGTCCATCGAAAAATATTTAATGTTATCTGAATGTCTCTTCCTATAAGATGACACCTTTACATCTTTTTCCAGGACATTCCACTGCTTTAGCCTTGAAGCTAGCAGCTGCGCTTTGGTCTTGGGTAGCTCCAAATCTTGAATCAAATCGTTCAGCTCCTCTTGGGTTATAACATGCGGTTCCTCAGACACCGAAGGAAAAAATCTGGATCATCCTGAAAGCTTTTCTCAGATTCGCCTGGTTCCGAATCCAACTCATCAGCACGTCCAGCAATATTTGGAGATATTGGAACTGGCATTGCTTCGGAGTGCAATGTTGGCCTTGATGGGTATTCGATTTTATGCTTCAAAGCTTTGGAAAATCCATGAATTTTGTCAAACAAAAGTAACAATCGCTCATGTGATTGGTTGGATTAGTCCACACCATAGGTTTGGCAAAAGGTAAGCCTTTTGTGCGTACCTTTCATCCAACCAAGCAATGTTCGGTAGCATGAGCAACAAGAGTATGTTGGAACCTATAGAAACTCACGATTTGGAAGCTCCTTTCAAAATACAGCTGATATGCTGTCTCCAACAAAGGTGTAAACCCCTTTCTCTGTTCCTTCAATATCACGTCTCCACAAATGCAACAAAATTTTTTGCGGATCGTTCAGACAAATTCGCGACATTTTTACAAAAATAAAAAACGCGTCCGTAACACTCAAATAGGTAGCTTTGAATGAATAAAAAATGATTGTGCAAGGCTGAAGAGAGTCAACATAGCATATCATAGCATTGCATAGAATTTTCCGACCATACAAAATTTTGAGTTGGCTTGTGTAGAGACGATGGAAGTGCCAGAAGAACTGCCTTGGACTCAGACTCTTCATCCATCGTTCTCTTTGCACAACACCTAGCCAGGTCCATATGATCAGCAAGGGATGGGAGGGAAGTGTTGATTAGATATCTACTTGAGAAGATGCTGAGAACTCATGCTACCTTCATAGACATCTGGAGTTGGAAGTTTCATTGGATTGTGCGGGAGGCTTTCTTTGGCGAGAAAGCATATGTATATTTATATGTATACTGCTCGTTGGGAGGGCCACGCTGAATTCAAATATGGGCTCAGAAATGCTGTAACACGTCCAGTTTTTGAGAAAATGTGATTAAAATTCACAAAAACACGTACTTCCGTAGTAATATGATCTACCTTCAGTCAGTCAGTCAGTCAGTCAGTCAGTCAGTCAGTCAGTCAGTCAGTCAGTCAGTCAGTCAGTCAGTCAGTCAGTCAGTCAGTCAGTCAGTCAGTCAGTCAGTCAGTCAGTCAGTCAGTCAGTCAGTCAGTCAGTCATTCAGTCAGTCAGTCAGTCATTTAGTTGAAATTTTCTCTATATTTTTCAACTTAAATTCACTTTGTTTTCTTTTTCCTTTTATAGTTCTCCAAAGGTGTTTGCCTCTGTAACATCCAGCAGTAGTCCGCTAGCATCGCTGGGCTCCATTTGCCAGCAAAGTTCTTTTCAGTCTGTGCGATATCTTGATGAAATCGTTCTCCATGTTCATCTGAGACGGCTCCCATATTCTCTGGGAAGAAGTCCAGATGAGAAAGCAAAAAGTGCAATTTAAGTGACATATTACATCCCAGTGCAGCATACGTATCAACCAGCTCTTGAACGATGTGTACATAATCCGGAGACTTTTCATTTCTCAAGAAGTGACCACAAACCTTTTGGAACGCATTCCATGCTCGTAACTCTGTCGCGTTAAGAGTTTGCTGAAAATTGTCGTCTTTAAGGAGTTTCCTAATTTGAGGGCCAACAAATACTCCTTCTTTCACCTTGGCTTCGCTCAATCTCGGAAACTTTTTCCTCAAAAAACAATATGGTTCTCCTTGAATATCCAGCTTTTTGACAAAATTTTTGATCAACCCAAGCTTAATATGTAGCGGAGGTAGTAAAATTTGATCCCTGTCGACAAGAGGCAGATTTGACACATTTTTCTTCCCAGGTACCATCTCGGTACGTGCTGGCTAATGCTGTTGGTGATAATGTTTATCCCTCGCACGACTTTTCCATTCGCAGAGGAAACAACAATGCTTTGTGTAGCCTCCTTGAAGCCCAGTGAGCAATGCCACTACCTTAAGGTCTGCACAGAGATTCCACTGGTGTTCCGAATATTTGATCTTTTCCAAAAGTGTTTATATGTTCTCATAAGTTTCCTTCATGTGAGCTGCAAATGCAACTGGCACTGAAGAATACTTATTTCCATTGTGCAGTAACACTGCCTTCAAGCTTTTGCTTGAAGCGTCGATGAAGAGCCTCCAGTCAGTTACGTGATACTCTAACTGTAGCTCTTCCATTAAACCTTCGATGTTGTTGCAAAAGACAAGATCACAGTCCATCGAAAAATATTTAATGTTATCTGAATGTCTCTTCCTATAAGATGACACCTTTACATCTTTTTCCAGGACATTCCACTGCTTTAGCCTTGAAGCTAGCAGCTGCGCTTTGGTCTTGGGTAGCTCCAAATCTTGAATCAAATCGTTCAGCTCCTCTTGGGTTATAACATGCGGTTCCTCAGACACCAAAGGAAAAAAATCTGGATCATCCTGAAAGCTTTTCTCAGATTCGCCTGGTTCCGAATCCAACTCATCAGCACGTCCAGCAAATTGGAGATATTGGAACTGGCATTGCTTCGGAGTGCAATGTTGGCCTTGATGGGTATTCGATTTTATGCTTCAAAGCTTTGGAAAATCCATGAATTTTTGTCAAACAAAAGTAACAATCGCTCATGTGATTGGTTGGATTAGTCCACACCATAGGTTTGGCAAAAGGTAAGCCTTTGTGCGTACCTTTCATCCAACCAAGCAATGTTCGGTAGCATGAGCAACAAGAGTATGTTGGAACCCATGGAAACTCACGATTTGGAAGCTCCTTTTCAAAATACAGCTGATATGCTGTCTCCAACAAAGGTGTAAACCCCTTTCTCTGTTCCTTCAATATCACGTCTCCACAAATGCAACAAAATTTTTGCGGATCGTTCAGACAAATTCGCGACATTTTTACAAAAATAAAAAAACGCGTCCGTAACACTCAAATAGGTAGCTTTGAATGAATAAAAAATGATTGTGCAAGGCTGAAGAGAGTCAACATAGCATAGCATAGCAGCATAGCATGTTCCGACCATACATAATCCTGGGTTGGCTGTTGTAGAGACGATGGAAGCACCAGAAGAGCTGCCTTGGGTGTGACAGGCTCTTCATCCATCGATCTCTTTGCACAACACCTAGCCAGGTCCTTATGATCAGCAAGGGATGGGAGGGAAGTGTTGATTAGATGTCTACTTAAGAAGATGCTGAGAACTCATGCTACCCTCATAGACATCTGGAGTTGGAAGTTGGATGGGATTGTGCGGGAGGCTTTCCTTGGCGAGAAAGCATATGTATATTTATATGTATACTGCTCGTTGGGAGGGTCACGCTGAATTCAAATATGGGCTCAGAAATGCTGTAACACGTCCAGTTTTTGAGAAAAATGTGATTAAAATTCACAAAAACACGTATTTCCGTAGTAATATGATCTACCTCATCAACAACCAGAATATTGGCTCTGCCCTTTGAATGTTGGGTATGAAATAAACCTGCCTGAATCCATTCGTTATCACAGATTTTTCGTAACACGTAAGATTAATGAAATAAACCGGGATTTCATTCACAAAATTACGAATTTTCATAAAAATCGAGATTTTCTATTTTGAAAACCTGAATTTTCGCTCCGCCCTTTGAATGCTGGGCTTGGATTTTATGAAATGGACCTCTCTGAATCCATTCGTGAACACAGATTTTTCGTAACACGTAAGATTAATGAAATAAACCGGGTTTTCATTCATAAAATTACGAATTTTCATGAAAATCAAGATTTCCTATTTTGAAAACATGAATTTTCGTTCCGCCCTTTAAATGTTGGGTTTGGATTTTATGAAATGAACCTCTCTGAATCCATTCGTGTTGAAAAAAAATGAGTTTTTATTCACAAAATTGCGAATTTTCATGAAAATCAAGATTTCCTATCAGTCAGTCAGTCAGTCAGTCAGTCAGTCAGTCAGTCAGTCAGTCAGTCAGTCAGTCAGTCAGTCAGTCAGTCAGTCAGTCAGTCAGTCAGTCAGTCAGTCAGTCAGTCAGTCAGTCAGTCAGTCAGTCAGTCAGTCAGTCAGTCAGTCAGTCAGTCAGTCAGTCAGTCAGTCAGTCAGTCAGTCAGTCAGTCAGTCAGTCAGTCAGTCAGTCAGTCAGTCAGTCAGTCAGTCAGTCAGTCAGTCAGTCAGTCAGTCAGTCAGTCAGTCAGTCAGTCAGTCAGTCAGTCAGTCAGTCAGTCAGTCAGTCAGTCAGTCAGTCAGTCAGTCAGTCAGTCAGTCAGTCAGTCAGTCAGTCAGTCAGTCAGTCAGTCAGTCAGTCAGTCAGTCAGTCAGTCAGTCAGTCAGTCAGTCAGTCAGTCAGTCAGTCAGTCAGTCAGTCAGTCAGTCAGTCAGTCAGTCAGTCAGTCAGTCAGTCAGTCATTTAGTTGAAATTTTCTCTATATTTTTCAACTTAAATTCACTTTGTTTTCTTTTTCCTTTTATAGTTCTCCAAAGGTGTTTGCCTCTGTAACATCCAGCAGTAGTCCGCTAGCATCGCTGGGCTCCATTTGCCAGCAAAGGTCTTTCTAGTCTGTGCGATATCTTGATGAAATCGTTCTCCATGTTCATCTGAGACGGCTCCCATATTCTCTGGGAAGAAGTCCAGATGAGAAAGCAAAAAGTGCAATTTAAGTGACATATTACATCCCAGTGTAGAATACGAATCAACCAGCTCTTGAACGATGTGTACATAATCCGGAGACTTTTCATTTCCCAAGAAGTGACCACAAACCTTTTGGAACGCATTCCATGCTCGTAACTCTGTCGCGTTAAGAGTTTGCTGAAAATTGTCGTCTTTAAGGAGTTTCCTAATTTGAGGGCCAACAAATACTCCTTCTTTCACCTTGGCTTCGCTCAATCTCGGAAACTTTTTCCTCAAAAAACAATATGGTTCTCCTTGAATATCCAGCTTTTTGACAAAATTTTTGATCAACCCAAGCTTAATATGTAGCGGAGGTAGTAAAATTTGATCCCTGTCGACAAGAGGCAGATTTGACACATTTTTCTTCCCAGGTACCATCTCGGTACGTGCTGGCTAATGCTGCTGGTGATAATGTTTATCCCTCGCACGACTTTCCCATTCGCAGAGGAAACAACAATGCTTTGTGTAGCCTCCTTGAAGCCCAGTGAGCAATGCCACTACCTTAAGGTCTGCACAGAGATTCCACTGGTGTTCCGAATATTTGATCTTTTCCAAAAGTGTTTTTATGTTCCCATAAGTTTCCTTCATGTGAGCTGCAAATGCAACTGGCACTGAAGAATACTTATAATACATTAAACCATCGATGTTGTTGCAAAAGACAAGATCACCGTCCATCGAAAAATATTTAATGTTATCTGAATGTCTCTTCCTATAAGATGACACCTTTACATCTTTTTCCAGGACATTCCACTGCTTTAGCCTTGAAGCTAGCAGCTGCGCTTTGGTCTTGGGTAGCTCCAAATCTTGAATCAAATCGTTCAGCTCCTCTTGGGTTATAACATGCGGTTCCTCAGACACCGAAGGAAAAAATCTGGATCATCCTGAAAGCTTTTCTCAGATTCGCCTGGTTCCGAATCCAACTCATCAGCACGTCCAGCAATATTTGGATATATTGGAACTGGCATTGCTTCGGAGTGTAATGTTGGCCTTGATGGGTATTCGATTTTATGCTTCAAAGCTTTGGAAAATCCATGAATTTTTGTCAAACAAAAGTAACAATCGCTCATGTGATTGGTTGGATTAGTCCACACCATAGGTTTGGCAAAAGGTAAGCCTTTGTGCGTACCTTTCATCCAACCAAGCAATGTTCGGTAGCATGAGCAACAAGAGTATGTTGGATCCCATGGAAACTCACGATTTGGAAGCTCCTTTTCAAAATACAGCTGATATGCTGTCTCCAACATAGTTGTAAACCCCTTTCTCTGTTCCTTCAATATCACGTCTCCACAAATGCAACAAAATTTTTGCGGATCGTTCAGACAAATTCGCGACATTTTTACAAAAATAAAAAAACGCGTCCGTAACACTCAAATAGGTAGCTTTGAATGAATAAAAAATGATTGTGCAAGGCTGAAGAGAGTCAACATAGCATAGCATAGCAGCATAGCATGTTCCGACCATACATAATCCTGGGTTGGCTGTTGTAGAGACAATGGAAGCGCTAGAAGAGCTGCCTTGGGTGTGACAGGCTCTTCATCCATCGATCTCTTTGCACAACACCTAGCCAGGTCCTTATGATCAGCAAGGGATGGGAGGGAAGTGTTGATTAGATGTCTACTTAAGAAGATGCTGAGAACTCATGCTACCCTCATAGACATCTGGAGTTGGAAGTTGGATGGGATTGTGCGGGAGGCTTTCCTTGGCGAGAAAGCATATGTATATTTATATGTATACTGGTCGTTGGGAGGGACGAAGCTAAGAAAGTTAATGCACTCCTTTATTGTCCACACAGGCGTTTCCTACTTGTATCCAAACTCCAAATCCAAGAGTGTAGCGCCTTTTTCATGCGTGAGAGCTTGACTGTCGGTTGGGACATGAGCACTAACTCTTATCCTAGCCGTTTACGGCTTATGGTTATAGCGCCATTACTCGCTTTCTGGAAAGAGAAGAAGGACGCGCCGACACAGCGTCATACGCTCATACATATACACACATACAGGCACACACTCTCTCACAGTTGAGCTGAAATTCATGTTTTCAAAATAGAAAATCTTGATTTTTATGAAAATTCGTAATTTTGTGAATGAAATCCCGGTTTATTTCATTAATCTTACGTGTTACGAAAAATCTGTGATAACGAATGGATTCAGGAAGGTTTATTTCATAAAATCCAAACCCAACATTCAAAGGGCGGAGCAAAAATTCATGTTTTCAAAACAGGAAATCTTGATTTTCATGAAAATTCGTAATTTTGTGAATGAAAACCCGGTTTATTTCATCAATCTTACGTGTTACGAAAAATCTGTGTTCACGAATGAATTCAGGGAGGTTTATTTCATAAAATTCAAACCCAAAATTCAAAGGGCGGAGCGAAAATTCATGTTTTCAAAATAGGAAATCTTGATTTTTATGAAAATTCGTAATTTTGTGAATGAAAACCCGGTTTATGTCATCAATCTTACGTGTTGCGAAAAATCTGTGTTCACGAATGGATTCAGGGAGGTCCATTCCATAAAATTCAAGTCCAACTTGCAAAGGGCAGAGCCAATATTCTGATTGTTGCTTAGGTAGATCATATTACTACGGAAGTACGTGTTTTTGTGAGTTTAAATCACATTTTTCTCAAAAACTGGACGTGTTACAGCATTTCTGAGCCTATATTTGGATTCAGCGTGGCAAAATCTATAAAATCCAACCAGAAATGCCGACGGGAGCGAAAAAAGTTCCGTTTTGCCGACTAGGGTAATAAGAATGTATGAAAATCCACGCTTCAAGTGCAACAAGTTTAATAGGGTAGTTGAAGTTGATAAAAACACCTAATAATGTTTATTGACCGTGAAACATACTAATATTAAATTTGATTTTTGTCGTGTTGTTCCTGAAATACAAGTTTTGAGATGTTTCAAGTGTGGAGAATTTGGACACATGAGCATGGATTGTAAAAATAATGAAGCATGCTCTAAGTGTAGTGAAAGTCACACGACATCTGAATGCATATCAATTCTTTTCAAATGTATTAATTGTAAACAAACGAATAAAGAACGTAAAACAAACTTGGACTTAAACCACGGCGCATTTAGTTATGAATGTGAAATTTTCAAGCGATTATATGAACGAAAAAAAAACAGCCTGCATTTCAATGAATAGCAACCAAGTTCCAGTAGTAATGTGAGTAAATTCGATATTTTGTACTTCAAGATTGCCGGGTTATCTACAAACTACGTAGAATTGCGTCAGATTGTTCTCTTTATCAGAAACGCATAAAGTAGACATGCAAGCATTTGATCAATATAGTATTCCGGGATATAATGTGGCTGCTTGTTTATCACATTCTAAACACACTGGCGGCGTTGCTATTTATGCTAAAGAATCAGTTCAATTCAAGCTTCAATTGAACGAAGTTTGTGACGGCAATTGGTTTTTAAGCATTACAGTTGTTCTGGCATGCAGATCGGTAATTATGGAGTACTGTTTCATTCTCCCAGTTCTAGTGACCAGCGTTTTATTGAAATTTTGGAAAACTGGTATGATATTTTTGTTGATTCTAGTAAACTAAACGTGCTTGCTGGTGATTTTAATATCAATTATTGTGACCTTAATAATTCGAAGCAGTTGAAACAATTAGCAGATTTCTTTAATTTTAAATAATTGGTTAATCAATATACGCGTATTTCCAGACACAGTAAAACTTTGATTGACCATGTGTACTGTAATTTTGATTCTGTTAGTATTGTTATAAACTTTGACTTGAAAGTAACCGATCATGGAACCATTATTATTAACGTTGAAGATAATAGTAGTGGTGACAGTGATTATGTGAAATTGAGATGTTGGAAAAAGTATTCGAAACAAGCTATTTTAAGACTTGTCGAAAGAAGTGTGGATTTTCAGACAAATACCGGTTCTCTAGGTCAGAAATCAGCTGTTTTGACAGACGTCTTAAAAATATGTAAAAAAGAACTCGAACAGCTGGTACAATTTGGATCTTTTGCGACTTGAACGTAAAAGAAACAAGCTGTAAAGAAATAGCGAAGAACTAATAGGCATATCTTTTTGAATAGGTACAAAGATGCGCGTAACAAGTATTCGCAATCCGTTAAAAAAACTCGTTGTGAATATATTCAGAGGAAAATAGATTTGCATCAAAACAACAGCAAAGAGTCATGGACAATTTTGAAATCTTTGTTAAAACCTAGTAATTGCAAACCGCGATCCATAACCTTCAATGGCACATTAGAACAGTCAGAGCACACCATAGCATTAAGATTTAATGAATATTTCGTCGATAGTATTTTGTCAATCAATCAATCTATTGATCTAGTAGATGAGCCAGACGAAATTAATCAGCCGATTAATGTTAACTGTAGTTTTGAATGTTTTCACCCAATAACGTTAGAGGATCTTAAATCGATATACTTGTCTTTGAACAAAATGGCTGCCCGAGCAGAATACAAAAGCATATGAATACCTAATTTTGATCTTGATAACTGGCCTTGGTATTAAAGAGCTCAGATTAAGAGGTAAAATACCTAAGCAAAATACCTAAGAATTGCAAGCAAAATGTCTCTAGAATAACTAAACTTGATATTCCGGATACCTGGGTAAGTATCTGGTCACCTGAGAGGTATTATTTTGGTATTGTCTTACCTCAATTCGGTATTCGCATGACATTGTGGGAACAATTTGATGGTATTATCCTCAGGTATTTTACCTCTTAATCTGAGCTCATAAATACCAAAGCCAGTTATCACGTTATTAGCTTCTGCTCGGGTGGAGTAGATAACGTTAATGCAAGAGTAATACAAGGTTGCTTTAATGTCATCGGAAACAACCTGCTGGACCTAATAAATGAATCGCTGCAAACTGGGCACGTGCCACAAGTTTGGAAAGAATCTTTAGTCATTCCCATTCAAAAAGTTGCTGGAACGATTAAAAACGAAGAGTTCCATCCTATTAATATGTTGCACACTTTAGAAAAAAAATTAGAACTTGTTGTAAAAGGCCAGCTATTAACGTATTTAAATAGTAATAATTTGATTGCACCGGAACAATCGGGATATCGCGAAGGTCATTCTTGTGAAACAGCGTTAAATTTAGTGTTAGCAAAATGGAAAGAAAATGTAGAGCGTAAAGAAACGATTGTTGCTTTTTTTTATCTGAAACGCGCTTTTGAAACGATTTCTCGGCCCTTGTTGTTAGAAACAATCAAGCGTTTTGGATTTTCAGGTTCTGCATACAGATGGTTCGAAAGCTTTTTGTCTGACAGAACTCAACGGACGACTTTTAATGATTCTGTTTCGAGCCCTGTGGAGAACAGCCTTGGTGTACCACAAGGGAGTGTATTAGGGCCCATTTTATTCATTCTATATATTAATGACATGCGACGAATCTTGCGATTTTATGATATTAATCTTTTTGCTGATGATACCGTGTTGTTCATTGTAGCTAAAAGCCTTGAGGAGGCCGTTTCACATTTTAATGCAGATTTAAATTCTCTAAGTAGATGGTTAAAGTTATGTAGATGGTTAACAGTTGAAATTGAATATAAGTAAAACTAAATTCATGGTAATTTCGCGGAATCGAGTGATCGAAGACGTCTCTGTTAAAATGGATGATGAGACAATTGATCGCGTTCGTGAGATTAAATATCTTGGCGTGATTATTGATGATAGATTAAAATTTGACTCTCATATTGACGATGTCATCAAGAAAATAGCCAAGAAGTACGGTATTCTCTGCCGATTGAAAAATGATTTAACTATTGCTAGTAAAATTGTACAAATCAATCATCTCTCCTCACATTGAATGTTGCACTTCTATTTTGTTTTTAGCTAATCAAATACAAATATCGAGATTACAGCGTTTGCAAAATTAGATAATGCGTTTGATCTCGTGATGCAATAGGTTCACTTCCTCGGTGCAGCAGAGAGTTGTGTATTTGACAATGGTGTTCATTTTTAAAGTAACAAATGGTTTGCTGCTTCGATATTTGTGTAATCGAATTGGAAGAGGAAGTGATATTCATAGATATAACACTAGAAACGCGTATGATGTTAGAACACCATATTTTTTGTACGGAGCTTCACAAAATTCGTTGTTTTTTAAAGGTATAAATGTTTTCAATTCGATGCCTATACACATCAAACGTGCAGCAGCACTCACAGATTTTAAGAGACAATGTATTTCACACATCAAAGCTGCCTTTTGAACAGCTACTCTGTTAACTTTTTACTCTTGACTTATTTTGTATCTTGACGATATTTTTGTATGGTTTATTGTTAAATGTTTTATATTTGTCATCGGGCACAAACAAACTATACTTTTCGCCTCGATGATGATGGATTTAAAGTTTTTATTTGTTATTGAAATTTAAAGTAGTTTTTATGTTTTGTGTAGTCTACAAAAGTTGGAGCCTCGCGCGCGGTATACAGGTATAAAGGACTTCATTTTGAATTTACAAAAAATATTGGCCTTTGATGCTTGCGAAGATGCCATGAAATAGTAGTGGGTTGTCTGGCTGATTGTCGGGGAATTCCTTGTCAATTCTATTGTGGTTGAAAGTAAAAGTTTGACTAAGGCCGGTCCAGATTTTTTTTCGGTTTGGAAATTTTCTCGATTTCCCTGATTGGGGATATCCTTGGTGAGCTCAAAACTAAGGTGGCGGTTCCATTAGTGTTGGAACCTCATTGACTCTGTAGCGGGCAGGATCGTATATTGGCTTGTCTTTTGATAATGTCCTTGTACGGGATTCTGTGATTTGAATTGTAATAGGATTTCCTGATCGCTGGGAATACTTGCGAACATTTGTGGTTGACATCAATAGCTTTTCACATTTATATCGCTGTATAGCAAATGAACAGTTTATTGGAAAATGGAATATTCGTGTTGAGCTCGAAATGTTTCGGAACCTTAGACAGGCTGAGTCGGAGCCGTTTAATCGATTTTTATTGAGATTGCATAAACAAGCCGTGCGCTATAAATTTCAAGACTGTGAAGAGATTGAGAATTTGCAGCAAGTGACGATGGGAAGCGTCATGATTCTCGGAATACTTGGAAGCGCCCAAAAGAAGAAACTAATGTCGTTGATCCAATGGAAGACTAGAACAATGAGTTGCCACAGCGCCCCATCCCGGAGGATATCCAACAAGTAAATTAGTTTTAATGAAGGTTTGTAGGATTTTGCTGAATGATAAACAAAGATGTGCACATATTAATGAAACGAACTTAATAAAGTACTATTAACATTCATCCTTGTTTTATTAGGTTGTATTATACTCGCGCAGCAATGGAACCATAATGTGAATTATAAACAATTTTCCCTTTGAGTTCCTGATTGACTCTGACGCGGCAATCAATACAGTCACTGAGCAGGTTTGGGAGAAGTTATCGAAGAACAAAGTCGGTGTTTTCAAACGGAATGCCAAATGTGATCGTAAATTCACATCGTACGCCAACGAGAATCCCCTTCACGTTTTGGCCATATTTGAAACACGAGTTTCCATCAATTCTTCAAAGCCTACGACTTACGCAGAGTTTTTTTTTTGTAATTGAAGGAGCCAATAAATCGCTCTTGAGCAAGAAAACTGCCGAAGAGTTGAATGTGTTGAAAGTTGGCTTGGTTCAACACTTAGAACAAAGTTCAGAACGCTTTCCCAAATTCCCAAATTTTCAGTTGAAACTTTCAGTCGATCCGTTAGTTCCGCCCCGAAAGATCGCCTATCTAAGAATCTCGGATCGAGCCATCCGAGCCCCATCCTTTGTGTAAACAAGAAATATCCAAATGAAGCGATTCAACGGGAACATCATCCTATGCCTGTTATCGATGCTTTTCTTAACGAACTTCGAGGAGTTACGTACTTTTCAAGATTAGACATGACATCAGCTTACTATCATCTGGAGCTGAATCCAGATTCTCGAAATATGACAACGTTTATGGACGTTTAGCAGAGGCTTGGTGCGTTTTAAACGACTAATAAGGTAAGGTGTGGTCCATTCAGTATTGGAACACACATTTTTGATTCTTACACCCTAGTGGTCGGATTTGTAAACTATGACATCCTATGTGTTCTCTATAACAATAACAACATCAGAAGTTTTTTTTTTCACGCTGCAGTTCGAACGTGTTTCAGAGAAATACAAAATGGAAGAAGAAAGAAGAAAAATAATTGTGCGCAATAATTTGGAAAACCCTTCGTGGTCTGGGCCAAAACTTGCAAAAGTGTTGGGTTTTCCTCGAAATACCGTGTGGCGTGTTTTGAAAAAGTTAAAATGGATGATGAGACTTTGTCGACGGATCGCAAGCCTCAAAGCAAGCGTCGGGCGGTTACTGTCAATCATCAACTGTGAAACAAAGTCATCAAGAACATTAAGGCAAACCCCAACATCTCAGACCGCGATTTGGCCAAAAGTGTGGTGAAACCAACGGGATTCAGTTTATACCGAAAAAACTCAACCCACCAAACTGTCCCCAGCTCAGACCGATAGAGAGATTTTGGGCTATTATGAAGAGGAGCTGAAGGTGAATGACAGTGTCGTTAAAAGTATCAACGAATTGAGAACCAAGAGGAATAAGATTGCCAAAACGATGGATGAGAATAATGTGCGCCGGTTGATGAAACGTATTCCGGGAAAAGTCCGTAAATTTCTTCGAAATCGAAATGATTATTTTTTTTGGTATTTTCCCTCTAAAGTTCACATAAAGTCGAACATTTTAGTTAAAACTAAATACTATTTTGTTAATGTATATCCGAAATTTGCGCAATTTTTTTTTGTTTGGGCGTAGAACCACTGCGTCCATTGAATTGAACCTTTGTGCTATATCCCTTTTTACTATTACTATTTGCATCTTAAAGCTTGAACACCATTTGTGAACAGCCTAAGACGCGTCTCCCAGTCAGGCAAAATCGAGTTTATAAAACCCACCACCTTTCCAGGATGCGCTGTCCAAATTTCTTCAGGTTGCATATAGCCACTGTACAGAAATTTAAGTCTGCTCTTGTACAAAGCATCACAACTGCCGAAGAAATGTTCCGAGGTTCCACGTTCCATGTTACAGAAACAACAGATATCATTCTGAACCAGGCAAATGTTTTTCAAATGATATCTACTCCGGCAATGTCCGGTTACTAGGCCAGTATAGGTACAAAGAACTCTCTTATTGAACTCCAAAAACTTTTGACTGATTCTAACATTTGAAATTATAAACCTTTTTGATTGAACACATTTTGTGGTAACTTTCCCAAGATTTCAGTTCCATTTTTGTGGCACAGTATGATATACCGCAGAATGGTTCTGGGCCAATAAACTGTGCATTTTAACCTTGTTTAGCAAGCTCGTCTGCTCTTTCATTGCCTTCAATGCCACAGTGTCCCGGAACTCAGAATAAATTTACGGAGTTCTCTTGGCACACCTTTCGCAAGAAGAGAATGTATTCCCAGACAAGTTTGGATGTACATTTATAATTACTCATAACTTTGAGTGCCGCTTGGCTGTCTGTAAAAATGCAAATATTAGCATGTTTATATTTCCTCTTCAGACAAACGTTAACACATTTTAATACAGCAAAACTCTCCGCCTGGAAGACCGTTGGATAGTTTCCCATCGTCACTGAAATTTCTACTCCGAAGATTCCTGCTCCCGTTTTCGTTCCAATTTTTGAGCCATCTGTGAAGAATTTAATGGAACCATGACTTTCCAATCTATACGTGACATGTCACATATGTTGTAAGGGATGTCATGGTTTTCAACAGGTTTCATCCAGTCTCCATTCACAAACATCAGTAGCCCATTTTTAAAACTTTGTGAAATGCTCAGGTGACCGACTAAGTCACCAGACTTCTAAGTTTTCAACCGTTTGAGTCTAAGCATACTCTTTTTCGCTTCTAATTGCACGTATTCGTGCAAAGGTAGCAGATTTATAATTGCATTTAACGACTTTGACGGAGTGCTGCGCATCGCTCCCGTTATAGCAATGGACACTGGCCGTTGACGTTTAGTCAGCTTCTTCTGTGCAGTAGCTTTTTTTTTGTTTTTGGCCACCACACAAGGGAAGCAAACGTTAGTTTTGGACGTATTATTGATGTATAAATCCACATTATCATTTATGGCCTTAGACCCCATTTTCTGCCAAATGTTTTTGAGCATATCCAGAAAGCACTGGTTGCTTTGCCGATCACACACTCAACATGAGCATTCCAGTTCAGTTTGGTCATCCAGGCATCCAGCCTAGGTATTTCACCTGTTCACTTAATTTCCAATCCTCCTAAAGGGTGTATTCGATAAAAATGGCACACAGAAAATCTTCTGTAACTTTTGAATCGTATGAGTAATAAACCTAGAGATTTGAGTAGATCTTATCCATAGTGTATTATTTACATCTGCCAAGTTTCATAGTTATACATTCAGTAGTTCCAGTCATGTCGTCGAAACAAGAAATTGTCCGTGAGAAAATTTTGTGCACTCACAATCAAAATCCAGGGGCGTCCCACCGGTGGATTGCTAAAAGGCTTGGAATTGCAAATACAACAGTGTCTCGTGTAATAAGAACCTTCAAGGAGCGTCTGAGTGTCCAAAGGAAGGAAGGGAGTGGTGATAAAAGTGGTCCAATAGACAGTAAAATGGCCAGGAAAGTCGTACAACAATTCAAGAACCGTCCAAACATGTCAATTCGAGATGTCGCTAAAAAGTCTAAGGCGTCAGTCGGTTTTGTGCAGAAAACCATGAAGCGTGCTGGGTTACATGTTTACAAAGTGCAAAAAGCCCCAAACCGGAATGAAAAACAAAACATCACTGCGAAAACCCGCGCCCGGAAACTTTACACGAAGCTGCTCACCAAATCCGGTTGCATCGTGATGGATGACGAAACATACGTCAAGGCCGACTTCCGTCAACTTCCTTGCCAAGTCGAAGCTCGATGTTCCGGAGGATGTTCGAAAGAAGAAACTATCGAAATTTGCAAAGAAGTTTCTAATCTGGCAGGCAATTTGCGGATGTGGTGAAATAAGTGCTCCCTTCATCACTTCCGGAACAATAAACGGTGCGATTTACACGGAAGAGTGCCTTAAGAAGCGTCTCTTGCCATTCATTAAGAAGCACAAAGGATCAACTCTGTTTTGGCCTGATCTAGCATCCTGCCACTACGCTCGAAACGTATTGGAGTGGTACCGAGCCAACGGAGTCAATTTTGTGCCAAAGGATATGAACCCACCAAATTCACCGGAACTTCGTCCAATTGAAAAATTCTGGGCAATTATGAAAACGGAACTTCGCAAACATCCCAAAACTATAAAAACAGAGCTAGTATTGAAGAAAAGTTGGGTAAAAACAACAAAAACACTGAGAAAATCGGTTGTACAAAATTTGATGGGTGGAGTGAAAAGGAAGGTGCGGGCATTCGGGATGGGAAACGAAATTGAATAAAACAAATGTTGTAAATCAAAACTCATTAGTAGTTCTTCATTCCCTGAAAATTTCAAGAAAATCCGATAATCAGTTTAATTTTGATGAGTATATATGTGTGTGCCATTTTTATCGAATACACCCTTTAGCTTAAAACCTTTTAGATTCAACTTCCTTTTCCTGGTGAAAGGTACAGTTACTACTTTTGAGAAATTTATGCTAAGGCCCTCCTGAATACACCAAGACTGGGTAAATTTTAGGGCCCATTGCATTTTCTATGAAATGGTATTGTCAAACTTTCCTCTCACTATGATGACTATATCGTCTGCAAAGCCTACAACCTCGAAACCTTTTTCCTCTAAGCTTCTTAGAAGATCGTCTACAACTAAGGGCCACATTAGTGGTGAGAGGACTCCTCCTTGGGGACAATCTTTCGTTGTCCATACTTTAAAAGACGAACTTCCCAGCTCTGAAGTGAAGATCTCTTCCGATATCAGGCTTTTAGCAAGGAGTTAGGCTTCATTAACGGCATTAAAGTACGGAAAGATAGAATTATCTTACCATTAAAACTGAGACGTCGGGCACTTGATATTGCTCACCGAGGACATCCTGGGATCGTTGCTATGCGCACGAACCTTCGACAATATGTGTGGTGGCCATGCATAGACCGTGATGACTGCAGTGCTGTTAAAGAGTGTGTTGGGTGTAAAGCTGTTAGTAGTCAGTGCCCACCAGAAGCGATGACGCGCAAAGAAATGCCCGACCGAGCTTGGCAGGAAATAGCCATTGACTATCTGTCAACTAAAGATGTTGGTACTCTCCTAGTTGTGGTAGACTATTTCAGCCGGTTTCTTCATGTAGTGGAAATGATGAATACAATGGCGTCCAGAGCAGCGGATGCAATTTTCAGAGATCAAACATATCCTTAGAAAATTCGTTCGGACAATGGCCCATCGCTCTCAAGTGAAGATTTTATAAAGTTATGTGTTAGCAAAAACATCGAATTGGTTAAAACCATGCCTTATTGGCCATAGATGAATGGTTTGGTGGAGTGGCAGAACCAAGGAATCCTCAAAGCTTTACGTATTACCAAGGCTACTAAATCGGATTGGAGAAGGGGTCTTGAGGAATAGGTGTGTAAGTATAATACCACCTCTCACTCTGTTACTGGAAAAGCGCCCCTGGAGCTACTAACTGGCCGTCATTGCGTACAGATCCTAACTGGAGACGAGATGAACAGGTTCGAGATAATGACGCTATAAAAAACGCAAGGGAAGCTATACGCTGATGAGCGTAGGCATGCCAGAGAATCAGAAATAATTATCGGAGATACAGTGAAGATGAAAAGTTGCGATTGTGGCGCACATGAAAAAGTGGCCACCTTCATCACCAACTAATTTTTCCAGTTTATCTACAGATTCCCGTCAACTTTTGGAACAACCCACATATTCAATAACGAAAGACATGAGACCTAAAAACACGGAGGATGTAGTCTACATCGAGCAATGCCGTCAATCCCTGAAGCAGACGAGGAAGTCAGAAGACGATAACGATTTTAAGGAACATCGGGGCCCAACTCAAAAACGATCTAATGCGGGTATGCGGGTATACTTAACTTTTTTTTCCTGTTATTTTAACATGCTTCGTTGAGAGTAGGAGAAGGATGTAGAGGTGTTCGTAGTCAGGAATCATAAGATAGAGAGAGAGAGAGAGAGAGGGATACGATGAGTTTAAGAGTGAATGTAGAGACGAAGAGTGTTATAACGACAGTCTAGAATGAACTGTAGCTACGATCGGTCGTAAATAAATAACGTTCAAACTAAGTGCACCAAGTGAGTTTTTGGAACTATTTGAAGAATCCCCACAGGATCCTACAATATTGTTTTCCACCATAGCATATGTTGTGGATGACAATTTCACAATAGAAATGGAGGGTTGTTATGTATTCTTAACAACATTTTTTCGACTAGTTTCAAACAAAAACCATTTATTTTATTGTTTTTTTTACTGTCCACATTTTAGCTCCAATAGACTTTATTGTTTATGTAATATGGTGACAATAGAGTCGTTTTAGTGAAAATAAACATGAACGGTATTGTCTATACATAAAATTTACTGTCCAACAACAAAACTAATTATAGTTTTATGGTTATCCCATTGTAACATTGTATTCAGGTAGCTATGTTTAAAAGCTTACTGCCAATTTGTTTCAGCAAATTTTAGTTTGTACTTATGTGAATGTCTCCAGTGTGGAAAACTGTAACTAAGAATGACTACTGTAATAGCAACGACCGGTGTGGTGATGGGTGACTAAGTTAAAATGAGAGCGCTGTGCGCAACTAAAACGCTACCCATGTAAGCCTCCAATTCTATCGGATGGGTTAACTCTTCCTCTTCGAAATGACCGTGGTAGATTGATTAATATATTATCAATGACGAAAAATTCGTGGAAAAAGCCATTCTTTACGTTCGTCAGTTAGTCCCAAATGAAAAATCTGTCGAAATGACAACGACCGCTACGGCTGCTCTGTTAAGCCTCCCAAAATTTGAACTCATGTAGTTTGAAACGAACTGTGCACATCCCGTTGGAAATTTGTGTGAGAAACTTCAAATTTGTGTTTACATTTCTGTAATAAATTAGTAATAAAAGATTCAGCTTAATAACAAACAGACAGACCTTAACAACAACTTTGCTGAACATCACTTTTCGAATAAATGTAATCAACAAAAGCTGTAATTCATTCAAGCCGCTAGTGCGCATATTATAATTAATCTTAATCAAATCGATAATTCGTATTTCTGGCACGTGAAATAGAGCACAAAAATCATGGCTACTGTTGTAAATGGCAAGAAACGGACAGGTGGTTTCTTCCGTAACAATAATATCAGAACCCAGTCTTAGGAATTCATAGAGATATTATAATTTTCCTGTAATAATAAATAGTTACATATTTTTTTATAAGTGTATGCTTGTATATCGTCTATAGATATAAGTGCGTGCAACATTAAATTCTATTTTCAATCGTTATTGGTGAGGGTGTAGGTTCTAGCTGTAAGTTTTGTTCACATTATAGTGTATGTTTTGGTTGCATGTTTACTTACGTTTATTCTTCTTGTAAATGGCAAGAAACAGACAGGTGGTTTCTTCCGTAACAATAATATCAGAACCCAGTCTTAGGAATTCATAGAGATATTATAATTTTCCTGTAATAATAAATAGTTACATATTTTTTTATAAGTGTATGCTTGTATATCGTCTATAGATATAAGTGCGTGCAACATTAAATTCTATTTTCAATCGTTATTGGTGAGGGTGTAGGTTCTAGCTGTAAGTTTTGTTCACATTATAGTGTATGTTTTGGTTGCATGTTTACTTACGTTTATTCTTCTTACTGTAGGTTTATAATTTAACTCGTTTTAAGAGCAGGCTGTATAATAGCTGTAAATACCATGTGATATGAAAACATTCTATTTGTTTTCGGTTCCTTACCACGATTCTGGATTCTCTAGGCTAAGATTTAGGTTACACCAACAATCAATGTGTAACTAGTGATATGAAATTGGTTCACTATTGTAGAACCCCTTGGTCCGAAGTACACCTTGGAGTCCGCATCTTGCAATACATTCTTGAGCTTTCTTTGTTTTTGTTTTGATTCTCTGTGTTATTTTGACAGAATAGTTGTAGGTATGTTCGTATGAGTTACGTTATCATTAAGCTTGGCACCGAGCTTGGGGCCGATGTGCTGGTACTTCCTGAGCCAAAAACCATAACTATTTTCTTCTTGACTACCCAGCCGGTGGCTATACCAACAATCAATGTGCAACTAGCGATTTGAAATTGGTTCACTATTGTAGAACCCCTAGGTCCGAAGTACACCTTGCAGTCTGCACCTTGCCATGCATTCCTGCGCTTCTCAGTACCTTTTGGTACATGAATCTTTGTTTTTGTTTTGATTCGCTATGTTATTTTGACAGAATATTTGAGAGTGTATTGGTGTGAGTTACGATCTTAGGGGCGAATCATTAAGCTTGGGACCGAGCTTGGGACCGGTGTGCTAGTACTTCCTGAGCCAAAAAATATATTCGTTTTCTTCATGACTATCCACCCGCTGGTTATAGTGTAGGTAAATCTTAGTAGTAGCCCTCTAGTGTAGTCAAATCTGATATTAAGGATGGTTATAAGTTCAATTTCAATTAAATATACTCACTAAGCATTAGGTATCAACTAACATTAAGTATCAACTAGAGTTAAGTTGCTAATCTATAAACTTTTCCATAAATTATCACTTACCCGGCCGATGACACACCAAATCATCGTCGCCAAGGAAACGTCACAAACGGTTGCATTAGAGTTGCTCTTCTTGCTCGATCAACTGAGGGGCCTTCTGGACAGTAGAGATGCGCAGCAAACTAGGGATGGCCTCCCCCGGTAATCCGGACGTCTGGTCTGCTGGCTTCTCTTCGCATTGTACTTCCTCGATTAGTAACTTAGTCACAGGACAATCGTAAACGCCACTTACTGTGCTTACCGTAGCTGAACGGATCCGTCCATCTTTGCTCGGATGAGTTGCGAGGACCCTGTCTTTCGGCCAACAGTTCAGAGGTTATCTGACTATCTTCCTGAAATCACAACACGAACGAAATGGTTCGTCGAATGGAAGCCGATTGCCCTGAACGACGTTTTGGTTATCGTAGATTTTAACGATAACCACCACGTCGTTCAGGGCAATCGGCTTCCATTCGACGAACCATTTCGTTCGTGTTGTGATTTCAGGAAGATAGTCAGATAACCAGCGCTTCCAGAACTGGTTGGCTTAAACTTGTGATGTACGCCTGTTTTAGTTGAGAAGGGAACTACTGTGATCCAATGATGTAAAGGGTTTTGAACCATCGGACTACCCTAGCAGGAAGTGGTTTGGTGTGGGTGCAGATGACGACTCGTTATCGATGGGCACGTGCGTGAGTGGTCGGGAGTTAGGTGTGCTTTCAACTTCTGTGAGTTACTAGATCTTACCAAAAAAGATCTAACAATATATACAGGCCTTATAAACGGTCACTGTCCGAGCCGTTATCACTTGAAGCTGATAGGAAAACTTCAAGATGATTCATGTCGATTCTGTAACATGGATAGAGAAGACTCGGAACACTTGTTATGCCACTGCCCGGCAATTTTCAATAATAGGCTGAAGTTCTTTAACAAAGGGCTACTAGAACCCCTTGAGATTTGGAGAACAAATCCCAGTACGGTAGTACACTTTATTCGGAGCGTTATACCGTCCTGGGACAATGCTTTAGGTCAGACTTTGACGATCACTTCTATCAATAGTGATGCGTCATGCTGAAAATAACTAAAGCAACAACAAAAAGGGGATATGTCACAATAGACCTAAAAATTGGTCGCAGTGACGAAAATACCCGAAACGGAAAAAAAAACTTCTGTGAGAAGACTCTTTAGCACCTCCTCTGATGGCTCCCTTGAATAGCCATCAATTCCTTCAGGCTCAGGATCAATAGCTCCCAACTTCCCCCCATATGGGGGCCAAAGGTGGGTTGAAGTTCGTCTCCGCAGTTACAAATTCTCTCAGGACTTGCTCGTAGTCAACTGTTTCTTGCAGCTTCTTTAGCTCTCGGCTGGTACCAACGAAATTGGTTCCATGGTCTCATCGAATCGTTCTTAGAGTACCACGTCGGCTTATGAAGTTTCTTAGTGCAATTATGCACGAATCAGTGCTTAGCGAGATGACCAATTCGATGTGGATCGCTCGTCAGATGTGGATCGCTCGACAGATGTGTTCTTCTTCTGATTGCGACATCTACACTGATAGGCAAAATAAGGTGCCCACCTCTTCGTTTTTTCAATTTCTCTCATTTACTTGGTTCAAATTAAAGTAAACACAGTATAGTTTTTTTTCTTATTTTATTTTTTATATTCTTTTTAAGTTTCACTTATGGAATACTGAAAAAAAGGAGTTTTACTTAAAGAAAAAATAAATCAATTTGTGTTGAAAAAAAAAAACAGTGAAAAAATAAAGTGCCCACTTCAAAAATCGATATGTTTTCGATAAGTTTCCATTGGAAGACCCCTCGATTGTTTATGTTTTGATATTTTGACATGTTTTGAAACAAACGGCTCAACCTGGTGCATTTGTATACGTGATCGCATTTGATTCAATTGAAAAAAATGGAGAACGCAGTGCTTTCGAAAGCAATTCCCTTATGTATCCGAAAATTGGTCGTTCGTGATGTGCAAAACGGTGAATCGCACCGGGCTGTCGCTAAGAAGTACAGTATCAGTAAGGCAGCGGTTGGCAAAATTTTTCTGAAGCTTACAACGTTTGGATCAGTGGTGGATCGTCCTGGCAGAGGCAGGAAGCGGAAAACGGATGCGAGAACGGACACCAAGATCATGCGCGAAGTCAAGAAGAACCCGAAGGTAACTGTCCGCGAGATCCAGGAAACCCTTCAGTTATCAGTTTCCGGTCGAACTGTTCGTCGCCGTCTAGTAGCACAGGGGTTGAATAGCAAACTTGCCCGGAAGCGCCCATTTATCAGCAAGGCAAACAAAGCCAAACGGCTAAAGTTTGCTAAGAAGCATGTTGATAAGCCCCTAGAGTTCTGGAAAACGGTTCTCTGGACGGACGAATCAAAATTCGAGCTGTTTAACCGAAAGCGGAGGGTTCGTGTTTGGTGCAGATCGGGAGAGGAGCTTCAGGAGCGCCACATCCAAGGCACGATGAATCATGGAGGAGGAAATGTGATGGTCTGGGGGTGTTTTTCGTGGGGTGGAGTGGGAAGCATTGTGAAAATCGACGGGATAACGACGGCAGATTCTTACATCAACATCCTGCGAGAAAATCTGGAGGTTTCGCTGATCCAGACGGGCCTTGAATTCCAGCAGGACAACGACCCGAAGCATACTGCCAAGAAGACCAAGTCTTTCTTCCGGTCTTGTCGGATCAAACCGCTGGAATAGCCTCCACAAAGCCCGGACCCGGATTTGTGGGCGATTCTCGATGCCAGGGTTGACAAAACTGGTGTTACCAATAAAAATAACTATTTTGAAGCCCTGGAGCGCGCCTGGGAAGAGCTAGATCCATAGCACCTAAAGAACCTGGTCGAGAGCATGTCGAAGCACCTGCAGGAGGTCCTGAAGGCCAAAGGAGGACACATCAATTTTTGAAATGCTTTTATTTTACTTTAATTTATGTTTTCTGTAGCCTAAATGAAGTGGGCACTTTATTTTGTCACTGTTCTTTTTTCAACACAAATTGATTTTTTTTTCTTTAAGTAAAACTCCTTTTTTTTCAGTATTCCATAAGTGAAACTTAAAAAGAATATAAAAAATAAGATAAAAAAAAAATACAGTGTGTTTACTTTAATTTGAACCAAGTAAATGAGAGAAATTGAAAAAACGATGAGGTGGGCACTTTATTTTGCCTATCAGTGTATGGGACCAAAATAGTCAACGCGCACGTGAGTGAAGGGATATGTGTAGTCGTTCTTCTGGAAGGTCCGCCATGACTGGAGGTCGAGGGAACCGAGGACTCGTTTTTAAATCGCTGACCGATGAAAATTTGTGAACGAACATTCGAGTACAAATCAATCAGCAATGTGGCTATTGTTGGGCTCTCTACTCCATATTGAGAGACTGGCATGGCAGTATTAGCTCCTTCACCTTTTCAATTGGTACTTCTTGCAGTGGTTTTGCGTTCCAGTTATTTTCAGGTTTACCACGCAAGAACTTTTCTCGTTACGTTCGATGCCACATGTTCCCGTACAGAATAACGGAAAGATAGCGGTGTGTGTTGCATCCCTGTGCTGTACTGCGTCCTGCCCATAGAGCGGCAGGCGGAACTGTGGTTGCCAAATTGAGCGATGCACGATGTTTAGGGTTTGTTGTCGTTATGGAGCCGCTTCTTCCACATGTTTTCGAAGGGAAATTCGACGGAGGCAGCGCCGGTAAAGTCCTAAAAACCTTACGGCAGCCCACTTGAATTCTCGAGAGAGTTGCGCTCTCCGTAAATTTTGTCGGTCCTAGAGGTTGTCTTCTTCTTGAAACTTTCACCGCTGGGCTGCTCTTTCGGAAGTTTCAGAGCGTTTTCTGTAGTGGACTCGGAATGGGCAAAGAAGAATGCTAAGATGGAACAGCTCGCTCAATTTTTTTTTGTTTCAGTGTCCTTTTCAATAACTAATAACAGGCCCTTTCGAATGAGCACTCCCCCATGCACGGGGTGCAAGATCTTTTAATGCTCCGGCCATTCCCTCGTTGTTTGCTGAATCAGTCGCACGCTAAGATAAGAATACCTAAAATTAGGTTTTTTTTAAGAATTCATTTATTTTTACAGGCTCAATCGAATCAACTTTACAGAGCCAAGTTTTCATATTCATATACATCAGTTATCTTAGAACTAAGGTTAAGGGGGTAGAACCGATTACTCGCGGCCGTCTCGAGGTTAATAGGAATTACAATTTTATGGATGGGAAAATTGCGCTGGAAATTTTGAACAAAGCATAAGGAACTATGGTTTCTTATATCTAGAAATTCAAATTACAATTTTTTAATTGAACGTTTTCAATTTAAAAAAAAATCACTCACTCACACACACAACCACACTCACACACACAACCACAATCACACACTGACGCACACATTCCTCAAAAATTTAACCTAAACAAGTAAGTTAATCAAACTACAATCTATAATTAATGTAAGCTTAGAACACATGAATAAGTTTCATAAACTCCAGATCGCGAGCAGCCTAAATTTCTCGAATCGTTACATTGGGTTGTCTATCTCGAGCCCGAAGGGAATCATAAAGCTCAGATCTGACTCCACGATGCTCAGCACAAAACCAAATAACCAAATAATCTGCGTCCTGGTAACCTTGTCCGCATTCACAGAGATTGCTGTCTCCCAGCCCAACACGGAACAAATGGGCGTTTAAAGAATAATGATTAGACATGAGGCGAGACATCACACGAATGAAGTCTCGACCCATATCCAATCCCCTGAACCAACATTTCATAGACACCTTAGGGGTGATAGAATCTAGCCATCGCCCCAAATCTCCTTTACTACATTTATACTGCCAGCTAACGAGTGATATCTGACGAAAAATATAGAAAAATTCGTTGAAGGCGGTTTGTCGGTCATAAATATCGCCTTCCATAGTGCCCACCCTTGCAAGTGAGTCCGCTTTCTCATTTTCAGGAATCGAACAATGAGAAGGGACCCAAACAAAGATGGTAATAAAAGAACGTGAAGTTAAAGCACTTAGAAGACCTCGTATTTTCATAAGAAAATAAGAGCTGTGCCTTACCGACCGAGAGGAGCGAATAGCCGCTATAGAACTAAGACTATCCGTGAAAATGAAGTATTGATCCGGTGTAAGTGAGGCAACAATTTCAAGGAAAAATGAATTGCCGCCAATTCCGCTACAAAAACAGAACAATTGTATACACCAAAGCCAGCGGAGTCCTCTATCAAAGATCCGTCAGTGAAAAACGTTTTAGTTGAATCAACTAGGCCAAATTTTGCAGCAAATATCACCGGAGCAATCATAGGACGATGATGCTCTGGGATGCCACGAAGCTCCTGTTTCATGGATAAATCAAAATGAACCGAATTTCCGAAAACGAAGAAGCAAACACGATTGGAAATATTCGGCGAAGGGCTGACATCCTGTATTATGTACAAATGGTTCAAAGTCATGAAGCGAGTTTGGGTATTCAACTCAAGGAGCTTCTCAAAATTTTCGATTACCTGGGGGTTCATAACTTCACACCTGGTGAGGAGTCGGAGAGATCATTCTGAAAACCGATCCGAGAGTGGCAACATGCCAGCCAGCACTTCAAGACTCATGGTGTGAGTCGAGTGCATGCAACCTAACGCGATACGAAGACACCGATACTGAATACGTTCCAGTTTGATGATGTGCGACCGAGCCGCCGACTGAAAACGAAAACTACCGTATTCTAAAACCGACAAAATCGTTGTCCGGTACAACGTTAGAAGATCTTGCGGATGCGCTCCCCACCAGGTTCCAGTAATTGTTCGAAGGAAGTTGATCCTTTGCTGGCATTTTCGCTTCAGATACTCAATGTGGATTCTCCAGGTGCACTTTGAATCGAACCAGACTCCGAGATATTTAAATTACATGGAATGAGTTATCGGTGTACCCCAAATTTGAAGCTTCGGTTGTGCTTGATTTTGCTTCCTAGAAAAAACTACCAACTCAGTTTTTTTCCGTAAAGAATTCGATACTTAGCTCGAGAGCCCACGTAGACAAATTGTCTAAGGTATCCTATGGGTCCTCGCAGATCGACCCCATTGGGTCCCGTGACAGACACTACGCCGTCATCTGCTAGTTGTCTCAACGTACAGTTGTCACTGAGACAACCGTCAATGTCTTTGACATAAAAATTATACAAAAGAGGGCTTAAACATGATCCCTGGAGGAGACCCATGTAGCTAAATTGAAAAGCTGTAGAGTTTCCATGAGAAAAGCTCATATGTTTCTCTGAAAGCAAATTGAACAAAACATTGTTCATTAATGGTGAAAAGCCACAAGCGTGGAGTTTATCTGAGAGAACTTCAACAGATACTGAATCAAAAGCCCCCTTGATATCCAAGAAAACAGAAGCCATTTGCTCTTTTTTAGCAAAACCTAACTGAATATCCGTGGTAAGCAACGCGAGACAGTCGTTCGTTCCCTTACCTCTGCGGAAACCATATTGAGTATCTGAAAGCAGGTTGTTCGTCTCAACCCATTTGTCCAGGCGGAAAAGGATCATTTTCTCCAACAACTTTCGAATACAAGATAACATCGCGATGGGTCGATAGGAGTTGTGATCGGATGCGGGTTTACCAGGTTTTTGAATGGCAATAACTCTCACCCGTCTCCAGTCATCCGGTACAATGTTGAGTTTCAGAAACTGATTAAACAAGTGCAACATGTGCCTCTTAGCGACGTCTGGAAGGTTCTTAAGCAAGTTAAACTTGATCCTATCAGCCCCTGGAGCCGTATTGCCACACGAAAGAAGTGCGAGAGAGAGTTCTACCATTGAAAAAGGTTGGCTGATCTCATCTATCGAATTCGTGGTTTCGCGAGGAAACATTTGTGCTGGCACAGAATCTGGACAAACTTTTCGCGCGAACTTGAGGATCCATTGGTCCGAATACTCCTCGTTCTCGTTGTTCGTAGTTCTGTTACGCAATCTTTGCGCCGTATTCCGAAGGGTATTCATTGACGTTTCACGAGATAGCCCGTCCACGAATCTTCGCCAGTAACCGCGTTTCTTGGCCTTGATAAGGCTCTTAAATTCGCGTTCGAGAGCCGTGTACCTTTCGAAGTGTTCAGGTGTTCCACGTCTACGAAAATCTTTGAACGCGTCGAACTTTTTACGGTATACCTCGGTGCATTGCTGATCCCACCATGGGGAAGGAGGTTTCCTGCAAAATGACGTTCCTGGAACTGGCCGGGTTTGAGCTTGAAGCGCGTTTTCCAAAATCAGGTTGGAGAGGAAGTTATATTCCTCCAGCAGTGGAAGCGAAATTTTAATAGGCAAATCACTACTGTGGGGATCCTGGATCACATTTTACGTGCAGTCCAACGATAATGAATTCGAGCAAAGTGTGAGGTCTAATCTACTGCCAATTGAGGATGGACCAGCCAAGCGTGTAACTTCTCCATTGTTGAGAACTGTCATATTGAAGTTGTCACAGAGGTCATATATCAAAGAAGAACGGTTGTCATCATACAGTTCTCCCCAGCCTGTACCGTGAGAGTTAAAATCTCCCATGATCAACCGCGGACCATGAAGAACCGAACAAATATCTGAAAGTTGTTTTTGGTTAATTGGTGCTCTAGGAGGAATGTACACAGAAGCAATGCAAAGGTTTTTATTTTTAATAACAGCCTGACATGCGACAACTTCAATACCAGGAATTGGAGGAAAATTCACTCTATAGAAGGAGTAGCACTTTTTGATTCCCAAAAGTACACCTCCTCCACGTGAATCCTCACGATCAAGCAGAATTATGTTGAAATCATGAATCGGAAGATCGATTTCGGGCGAAAGCCATGTTTCACAAAGAGCAAATGCATCAAAACCGATATTGTGAGCTAAAAATTTAAGTGATTCCAATTTAGGAATAAGACTTCGACAATTCCACTGCAGAACAGTGATCAAATCCCCGACCTCTTTTGGCAAATTATCCATCGAAGTAAATGATAGCTGCAAGGAGGGGCCACTTTAATGTTAATTTCTTCAAAAAAGTTTTCACAGTGGGAAGCATTGCCATAACAATGCTTTTAAGATGGTCAGAAATTTTGAGGTACTTGAAAATCCTTCCACAATATCATCGAATGAGAACAGCCCAAATGAAGAGGGGGTTTCTGTTCTTAAAATCGTGGTATCAGGGGTTTTGGATGCCCCCGGGAGAGGTGGGAAATCTTGTGTGTAGTTGGCACTACGAAAACCAGGAGGATTCGGATTATCCTTCTTTCCGCTGCTCTTTGAATTGGGCATGTTGATTTGGGGCTTCTGTTCAAATACTTTCCCTGCTCGGATACGTATTCGCTTCCGTGAAGCACCTTCCGGAAAACTGAAAGATGTTCCCTCCTCAACCAAGTCCGAATCAGACTCGTTATCTGACAGAGGAGCAAAAGGTTTTGTATTGGTACCGGGTAACGAGGCTTTCTTAAGCATTTCTGCAAAAGATTGCCTTGAACGTTGTTTTCGAGAACGTTCCAATTTTTCCCCGCGTTTTTTGTACGCCGTGCATGACGAGAGAGCATGGGGAAAACTTGCAGAAAACGCATTTTAGTGTGTTATCTGCACAGGGACCAGCCTCATGTTTTTCTCCGCAAGTTGAGCAGCGTGCCTTATTGCCGCAATGGGAGGCCGTATGCCCCATCTGCTGGCAGTTTCGGCAGATCATTACCTGGGGTACAAACAATCGCACAGGTAGCCGAAGTTTTCCCAGCTCTATGAAGTGAGGAAGGGCAGAGCCAGAAAAGGTCACTCGAAACGAGTCCGTGGGGGTAACTTTTTTTTACCATCGCTGTGCGATACTTTAACCAACTTTTGCACTTCCAGTATCTGAACTGGGGGAAGCAGAGGGTTGTTGAATCGGCCAATCGCCTGCCTCTCCAAAATTTTAGGGCACAGACTCGCCTCTGTGACCACTCCTACAATTTCCACATCACGACCTGGAATATAAACTCGATATTCCAGTGTAAAATGCTGGGAAGCAGCAATCTCATTAGCCTGCTTCAGCTAACCTCGACAACATGGAGTTTATTAAATTTTACTTTCGTGATCTCTGTCACGGCTGAGAATCGCTTCGTCAGATCACTAGTAATTTGATATACATTCAAAGGTTTCTTTTTGGGCTGAAAGTAGACAACCCATGGACTGACCGAGTCAATTGGATACGATCGCGGTCGAAATTTTGTTAGTGCCTCCCCATCATCAGGTGGCAAAGGTACTTTATCAGCCAAACCGTCCATGTCGAAGAAACCTTTTCAACATGCACGATTTGCCTTACTCGTGGGAGCGTTGAACGCCCCCAACAATTTAAATCACACACAAACACAAATTGAAGCTATTGGGATGAGAGACAGAGAAAAAAAAACTTAACTAATATTACTGATCTGTTGCTGCTGCTGACGCACCGTATGCGTGGACGTCGCACTTGTATGCGGGCAGCGGGGAGCGGTGCGCTGCGTGAGTGTACGGGTGAATTCAATCGCCTTCGGGTGCACTCACTCACTCAACTATGTCGGATGACCGTTGGCGATGTAGTAGTGTATCGCTGGTTAGCGTCGCCACGCGGAGATGAAGCGAAAATTGGGTTGATAATTCGCCAGCAAGCACCGCTTGATTTTCTAATTTTACTGGAAAACCACACTGCCTTCTAAGAAAAAAAAAAAAAAAAAACTCACTTTCACTCTATTCGATGGTGTGAACAGATTTTGAGAAGAAAAAAACAATGATTTCGAAGGATCGCACTCGAATAAATCTTCCAAAATAACGGACCGCTGGATCGAACGAACTTTCTTCTTGCGCTGAACGAAGTGGAATGTAAAATTAGGTTTTTATTTTACCTAAAATTAAGTATAATTGACAATACCCAAAATATCGCAAAAATTAAACGATAACAAACAGTAACTTTTACTGACATTTGGGTAATGTTTATTTTCCAATATTGGACGTTAATATTTACCCAAAATTAAATAAATTTTTCGTCACTGACCGAGGAGAGATGCCATCATATTTTTTTTTTAGCGAAAACGTAATTAGTTTTCTTATTAAACTTTCACTAAATAGTTTATTCGTGTCCCAATATTTAAAGCAAAAACTGCTGCATGTTTTTATTTGAGTCTTTCACCGACGGATCCTTGTGGACCTATGTGAATTCCGAGGGGCAATTCGGCAACTTGAAATCTGTTCAACATTGTTGCAGAAAAATATGGTGTTCCGCGTGCTAACAATCTAAACATTCGTAAGTGGATTCCGGTGTATTTCTGTAATACTTTTGAACATTTTTTTTCAGCTCAGTAGTTGTTTCTACTAAGGGCAGAATTTAGAATACTTATTCGAATAAATAAATTGTAAAATTGCATGGCTTCTTTGAAGCATTTCATAAAATAAAACTACAAAAAATACCCAATTTTCGATAATAGGTAACGATAAAAACTACAAGGTACAGCCCAATGGGGTTGTGCGCAAACGTGACGTAGGACTACGCAGCAATCTAATTCCCAATTGATTTAAGTCAGTCGGGAAGCTACGCTTTCAATCCGCTCGGAAATATCATAGACGAAGCTGTTCATAATGCTTATCGCTTTGGAGGAAACGACAGTAATGGGGTAAAATTCAGCACCCGGTAGATGTGGTGCTATACGTTTTTTTTTGCCGAACTTTGCTACTGGAACTGTTTGCCTTCCGAGATGGTGGAGCGAGAATGCACCATAAGAGCACATCCTGTTGATATGATCGACCACCTGGAGACCATTATCCGTATTGCGTTGTAGATGGTTGTGGTATGTTTGGGAATTCAAAATCTATTATTGCCGATAGACGTCTAGGTCGAAAAAGCGCTAATGAAACGTTGACCAGCTTTAGGAAGTAAATATGTAAGAAAATTCTATTGTAAACGCTTAAGAAAGCATTTGGTGGCTCTTTATGATGATACGACCCGCTTGTATTTTCTACGATGGTTGAGAGGGCCACTATCTTAAATGTGTAGAAGATACTTATGGATCTCTTGGTTCGTTGGTTGTTCAACGCGCTTTGCCATTTACTCCGGGATGCGGCGTTTAAAGCAATGCCATGTTCAGTCAGGTAATGGAAATTTCAAACAGCACCAGAGAAAAATTCAAACAAACTTTTTAATTGACAAATTGATTTGGTCGACCTGAAAAGGACGGATTTAGTTGACGGGGGAGAAACATGGTTCGCGATTGAACTTGGGCTTTCTTCTTGGTATTCTTTGTCCAGTTCCTCGTTGTTGCGGGTGGCCAACTGCAGGTGACGTGGGATAATTCTTGTCTCGTTGATGTCACGGGCGACATTTCCCGCCAACTCGTAGGCTTCAGCAGCCATGTTTCTCGCAGCGAGGTTGACGGGAGCATCGGCACCAACAGCCAACTTCACCAACGCCTCTCTGGGCAACGACTGCTCGCCAGCGCACCTCCCAGAGTGCTTGCTACCGCCAACTGTGATCGTACAGCCACTGCACAGCTCCACGACTGTCGTAAGACTGAATCAAAATGTTCTGCTAAGAGCTATTAGGTAATGGCGTCGAATGCTAGTGCACGAAATAAGGTAGCAACGAAGGCAAAGTGATACATATTGCACCAAAGGGGACGAACTTCAATTATTGCGCCACAATAATTAGTTCTATTTATTACACGCTAGACGGATGATTTTCTTAACCGAAACATTTCTAATTTTGCTTGCCACCGCCAGCAACTAATCCGCTATGCACAACTAGGAACTACAACGAACTCAACCACATGGTCGGTCTGAAGTGTCGCAGTTCGGTTCGAATTATCCGTTCTAGAATTTCGTTCATTGGTTGTTCAACGTTCTTTGTCATTTACTCCGGGACGCGGCGGTCAATGAATGCTATGTTTAGCCGGGGCGCGGTAATTGAAATAAATTTGAAACAGCACAAGAGAAAATTTTAACCAAACAAACTCTTTAGTTGGCAAACTGATTTGGTCGTCCTGAAAAGGACGGATTTAGTTGACGGGGGAGAAACATGGTTCGCGATTGAACTTGGGCTTTCTTCTTGGTATTCTTGGTTCAGCTACTCGTCGTTGCGGGTGGCCATCTGCAGGTGACGTGGAATAGTTGATTCTTGTCTCTTTGTCACGGGCGGCTTTTTCCCTCCAACTCGTTGGCTTCAGCAGCCATGTTTCTCGCAGCGAGGTTAACGGGAGCATCAGCAGCAATAGCCAACTGCACCAACGCCTCTCTGAGCAACGACTGCTCGCCAGTGCTGCTGCCGGCTACGATTCAACTACAGATCCTACTCTGCACAGCTCCACGACCACCGAAAAACTAATTCAAAATGCGAAGGTGTACCCGTTATATAACATTCATGGCTGCCTAGGAGACGTTCGTTACTTAAATATGAAGTCTGTGCGCGGAAAGTACTATGTATTTGGTAAATTTACTATGAAAAATCGATATTATAAGACATCACTTCATATTTGCGTTAATTTTAATAGTTGCATGTTAAAAATCAATAGTTTTAAATATTGAAATCGAAGCGTAGAAAACGTCCCGATCGATTGGTGCAAACATGTTGGAAATCAATCGTGGAATGACTTAGTTATTAACGTTCAAAACCTTTATATTTTTCGTGACGCTCTAAATTTTCGCAATTCGAACGTGTACCCCAGTATTGAAAACACAGACGTAGTCCTACGCCAAAAATCGGTAATTTTTAACGTTTATCTTCCTGCAATTCCCAATACTAGGCCATCTGTGTTTATCGTCGAAACAAACATATTTCAGCTAAACTTAAACATAAACTTAGTTTGTTCTAGCCACAAATATAAAACTGCTTTATTTTAAAAATATTCCATGTTTAAAACCAAGTGGCATCGATCTTCGAACTAAAAATCATGTTACGTTCATTTCAAAAATGTTTACGTTAAAAATAAACGGAGGTATTTTGAAAACAAAAATAAATCTGTTTATTAAAGTTTTGTGCAGTTATTTTGTTTACGTTCAAAAATTTACATTAAGTATTATCAAAATTAGGATAATATCATTTTTGGAATAATGAAGTACCGCGACGGAACCATATTCTGCGCACTTAAGACTTTTTTCACGCAAAAATAGCATAACAAAAATTGAATAAGCTTTGTTGATTTTTTTTTTGCAGATGTGTAGATCTAGTAAATAAAAATATGAATGTAAAATATAAACGTTCATCAAATATAAAATGAACACACGGAAAAAAGGGTTTTTGGGATAAGTTTTATTGTTCTTAATTCCGCGCATAATTTTTTGAAAACACTCACATCTAGCACTTGGCACAGAAAAACATAAAAAATCACTCCTCTTTGTACACAAATAATAATTTATTTTTCACTAATGAGCGTCTTAGCGCTGCTGCTAATGGAGACTACTTTGTTGATGTTTTCAGTGCTGCGGGTTAAGCATTTATTTATTTATTCTACATATGCCTTATTTTTTTGAATGTGCTCATTACGTAGTTAATAAAGTTGTAGTTGGTTTCAGCCTATAGTCAGGACATTTATAATTGTACTTATTTTTGAAACATGATTCCAATGAATAAGTGCGCAGCATTTGGAGCTGTGCAAAATAAGGTGGCGTCACGGTAATTTGGTTTAATTGTATTATAAACTGCTACTGGAATCGAGCAAATAATCGATTAATAAATGTAACAATTGGCTCATGTCCCGTGCGTTGTAACTTCACCTCGGTCTGAAATTATGAAGAGGGGTGCAGGAAAATACTGGTCTTGTTTGACAAATTGGGCCCAGCTTTCGTTGGATTGTTCTACTCTTCTACGGATTGAATCGTTAGGACGCTGACAGCCTCAGCTAGCGAAAAAACTCATACACCAAAGGTCGCCAAGTTGATCCTTGGTAGAGTCAATTTCTAACGTTCACATTCCAGTTTCAGCGTCGGCAGCAGCTTGTTGACTAACTGGTGGCGGAGGGAGACATATAACCGTCCAAACCACATACGTCGACGGTTGCACAGAAATTTTGCACTTTGACGGCGAGGTCAACCAATGCGTCCTTGCGTAGCTTATCATCCGTGATTGGTGAAATTTCATTTATTTTCGTGATAAGTGTATGAGCGATCGCTTCAGGCTGACCATATAGCATCCTTAACGTGTTCATCGCGTTAGTCACTTCTTCGGATGCATCAAGCAGCTTTTAACAGCTTCTTATGCCTTTCCCTTTAGGCACTTCTGTAGACGAATCTTTTTTTTTGTTTTTTTTTTCTATTTCCGGCGGCCTATTTCCTCACATTGTGACAATCACCGACGCCAGGAAGACGACTCCACCACCTGGAACCTACCTATCGACTCATGACTATGAGCCGGGACCAACAGCTTTAATTCCCTTCCGAAGGAAGACGTGACCAGATTGTTTCGCCTCAGAAAAACCACCGACGTCCACTGGGATTGAACCCAGACCCACTGGGGTGCTAAGTAGCAGTCACGCTTACCCCTACACCATCGACACCTGCTTGTAGACGAATCATGTTCTCTTCGTTTGAATAGCCACACATTTCGGTAGTGCTTTCAAACGTTGATACAAAAATCGGCCAATCTACAGAATTTCCGGAGAAAGGAGGAAAATCCTTAGAAACAGCCTGACAAGCATCGAGTTAGGTTTGTGACGGTGGACAGGTATACCTCGTAGGATATTGAGCACGAGCTGAATGAATTGGTTGATGTGAAACACTGCTGTGATGAACGGCGGTTGGCCCCGATGAGCGATAATTATCGTGAGCAGTGTTACTGATATTCTCCTCGGTCGGTTCGAATGTGTTTGTCATCACCGAACACTTCCAAAATAAGGGAAGTTAAGCAAGCATTCGCGAACGAAAGGAATGCTGTCATTGATGGGTATATTTTTGAGTGACTCGTGTGAGATGAAGTTTTGTGCTATTCGCGCTATGTTTCATTCCGTCTCATTCTTTCATTGTCGTTCTTCACTGTTTGCTATTCGAACGTGAGTAGCTCCGTCGACGAATGTTGTTTTAGATTCGCCGCGAATAAAATTTTGTAAAAAAAAGTGGAAAACTCGAATTCGGTTTTGGTCTTTTGACGCTGTGCCGAAGAATGGTGTTTTCGATTCGCCTCGAGTAAAGTGTGATCAAAAAACGTATGTAATATTTCCTTGACGTGTTTAATATTTCCTTAAATCTTAAAGAAAGAGATCAGAGATTCTTCAGGAGTCAAGTATCGATGCTTGGCAAGCATTGATGCAGACAGCAAATGTTGCTATGAACAAAAAAAGTTCAATGTGGCAAATTTTAAACGGCATTTTGTCGCTTGCCACCCTGCTGTGGCTCAGCGTTTGGATTTAGTAAGCCAAGCAGGGAAAATACCACCACTTACGCCTATATGTCTCAACACCCGACACGGCAAGTCGATATTCGGCATAAACGCGTCACTTGTAGCCAAAGACGGCGTTGTCCAAATATTTCATCTTGGTAAGAATTGTTTCAATGCATACAGGGTAATTTAAATATAGGGTACTGGATAGTAAAGTTGGCACTGCCTACCCTTCAAGATGTATGAAGCACATTACAAGTTATTTTAAATACTTTGCATACAATGTATCTCAAAAACCTGTAAAGTGCTTCAAACTTATTAGAAGGGATGCAATTGGCAGGGGGTGCCCAATTTAGAAGGGGTGCCAAGTTTGCTATCCAGTACCCTATATTATACGTTATATTCCACTTTCGGCTGAGTTTCGAAGCGGCCGACTCGCTACAATCTATTTTTCTCCTATTCTATACGGTAAACAACGTGGCATCTTGTATTTTGTATTGCGTATCAGATGCGCTATAACAGCGTACTATACTGAAAAAAATCTTGTAGTAAAAACTACCATTTTACCCGACTATGCCTATTTCAAAACTACCATGAAATTTCAGTCAAATTTACTACGTTTATGGTACAACCTTCAATATTTGTGATATATTTGACAGGCCTCAAGTTAATATTAACCCCACCATGGTTGACTTCAATCGCAGGCATGGTAAAATCAAACGCATTTTTGTCAGGGGAAAATTGTTGCGCTTAATTTAACCCTCAAAATGGTAGTTTCTACTGCATTTTTTTTTGCGTGTAGATGCGACGTTATGTATACCATATATAACGGGAGAAAACCCATTATTGCGTGTTGGTCACTTCAAAACTCAGTGAAGGGACCTGTCCACGCCAGGGAATCCTCTTCGGTGGCTCTAACGCCTGGCAACGGCGGAGTGGAATGATTTGGGGTAGGCCACTGGTTCGTTTTACGGTGGAGAAAATTCAACAACGTTTGCCTTGAAAAAGGCTAGTTCTGTGGCTTCGATCGGAGGGAGAAATTGAAAACACTTCACTGCGTCGCTTGACTTTAGAACTCTATATTATTTCGGACTATTAGTTTGATTTGAACTGGTTAATGTGACCGGCAGTGCGTGTTGCTTTTATATCTAGCTGCCATGCGATCAAGAGTGATCGCATGGGGGAATTCTTTGCCTATTTAGGTGATACTACATGGAGTGTACTGGTGCTGTGTAGCGTGTAATACAATGGTCTTGGCATTCGACTACTGAGTGGAATACTGTACTATCGTGTTGTACGCGACATACTCATTTCATTTAATTTTAATATTAATTTTCAATCACAACTTAATTTAGAGAATCTTCTTGGCTTGCAGCGGGTGCTGCATTATCATAGGGGCTTATCATCAGGGCTGAATCTGTGGTAGAACTAACGTCGCTTTTGATTGGTAGGAGGCAGACCTTCACGATCAGCCGGTCGTAGACTGCACCGGATGCCAGTCTAACGTTTACCACACGAACAAGGCCATCCGTGCCGGGATGAACAGCTTCGATGCGACCCACACTCCACTTGAGCGGGGGTAGATTGTCGTTCTTCAGGAGTACCAGCTTGCCGATTAGAACATTTGGCTGCCGGTAGTAGTTCTTTGTACGTTGTTGCAGCTGATGGAGATAATTCGTTGACCAGAGTTTCCAGAATGTTTGGGTCCTGCGTTGCATCTCTTGCCAAAGCGAAAGCCGGTTGTTGGGAACTTGGGCAAGGTCAGGCTCTGGGATTGATTGGAGTGCTGATCCGACCAGAAAGTGTCCCATTGTGAGAACCTCCGTGTCACTTGGGTCCTCAGATAGAGCAGTCAGGGGCCGTGAGTTGAGATAGCTCTCTATCTGGCAGAGAACCGTCCGCATAGCATCGCTTGACAGGGACCCCAAGCCGACGACTCGTCGAAAGTGGTGTTTAAACGCTTTAACTGCAGCCTCCCATAGGCCACCGAATGTTGGAGCGTTCGCGGGGATGAAACTGAAATGGATTGATAATTCAGCGCAGAACGAATTTACCCTCAGTTGGAGTTGGTGGTCATTGAATTGTTTGCACAGGTCTCGTAGTTCCCTGTCTGTGCCCTTGAAGTTAGTGGCATTGTCACAGAACAGGGAGATTGGCTTTCCTCGGCGGACAACGAATCGTTTCAGAGCAGCGATGAAAGCTTCGGAGCTGAGATCTCCAACCAATTCCAGGTGCACGGCCTTCGTAGCCATGCAAACGAACACAGCGACGTATGCTCGGGTTGGTGGAGCTGGTTTCGTTCGACGTCCGGATACCTTCAGCCAAACTGGACCACAGAAGTCAACACCTGTGTTGAGAAACGCACGAGCTGGAGTGATGCTAACCTGTGGTAGTTGACTTATCAGCTGTTTTTCTGGTTGTGGTTGGGTACGATAGCATTACAAGCAGGATTTAACGTACCTCCGAGTCAAGTTCCGGAGGTTCAGTGGCCAAAATCGTTCATGGATCATCGCTCGCGGACCAACATGGAGAAGTTGCTTGTGAACCGAATCGATGAGCAATGAGATGAACGGGTGGGCTGCAGGCAAAAGCATCGGATGTTTGCGGGTGAACGAGTAAGAAGAGTGATTCAGCCGGCCACCGACCAGGAGTAGACCATCATGAATGAAAGGATTTAAAGTGCGCAATGGTGACTTCTTGAGATTTGCCTCGCATCTGTCTTGAAGAAAGGCACTCACTTTGTACAACTTTCACAAGACCTTCTTGTGCTTGAAGAAGTTCTGCTGATATAAGATACGGAATGGCTTGCAGATCGCATCCAGCGATCCTAGCCCGGCAATATCGCACAAACCGGCGACAATACGCAGCAATACGGGTGAGCTTCGTTAATGACGAGCAGCGAGTAAACAGAGTGTAATCATGAACTTCGGTGGATCGAGTGACGGCGGCTGTCGTGCGAGATTTGGACTCAAGAACTTCGGGCGGGAAATCATGAATGTCTTGAAATCGGAACATATTTGGCCACTCAGCTGAATCGGAGGTTAACCATGGTGGACCCTTCCACCATAGTGCATTGTTGACTAGTTCGTTGGGATCGACACCCATCGAAATGAGATCGGCCGGGTTCTCAAGGTCTGCAACGTGATTCCAGATGCCACCTTCGGTGAGTCGTTGAACCTCCGCGACACGGTTTGCCACGAAAGTGTTGTAGTTGGTTGGTGAGTTATGCAGCCAGTAAAGTGTGATAGAAGAATCAGACCAAAAATAAACATTAGCATTTACGTTTAGGCCTAACATAACGGTTTGATATAATTGGCTGAGAAGGACAGCAGAGCATAACTCTAGACGATGGAATCGATAGGGTTTGGAAAGAAGCTACTCGAGATTTCGCTGTTATGAGACGACTTGTGACGATACCATTTTTTCCAACACTTCTCATGTAGATACATGCTCCGTAAGCATGCTGGGATGCATCGCAAAATCCATGAAGTTGCACGTTGCCTCCAGCTCCAGGAGCTTTCACCAAACGAGGGACAGAAAACGTTTCAAGCGTAGCCAGACCAAGTCTGTAGGTTTTCCACGTGGTGCTGAGTGAACTAGGGAGCTCCTCGTCCCAGCTCAGTTTTGACTTCCAAAGGTGTTGAATAAATACTTTGGCTGTGATGACCTCCGGACCAAGAATGGATGAAAGAGTTTCGACATCTCGGAGACCACGATGCGTTTCGTTATTGAATTATCGGAGAAGCGGTCTGGAACCTTAAAACGGAGAGTATCCGATTCAGGGTGCCACAGTAGACCTAGTGTGCTGTCGGAACCTTGAACTTCGTCAACTGCTACAATCGACCGATCGTCTTTCAGGTTGTCTGAAATGTGTGACAACACTTCGGATGAATTCGACGACCACTTTCGTAGCTCGAATCCTGCGGACGAGAGGATGTTTTGTACTTCGGAAGACAGTTGCATTGCTTCTTCAACAGTATCGGCACCGCTGAGAAAATCATCCACGTAAAAATCATTTCCGATTCGAGATGCAGTGTCACCTTCATTTTTTGAGTGATCATACGACAGCTGTTGGAGACACCGAGTTGCTAAATACGGGCCACATGCAGTACCGTATGTCACCGTGGTAAGTTCATATGGACGAACGTGTGGATCAGTCCTACTTTGCCAGTAGACGAGCTGCAGACGCCTATCATCGGGATGTACCCACATCTGCGGTACATCGTGGTCACATCGGCAATAAGAGCCACCTCGTGCATGCAGAACCTGATTATAATCGCATATAGTGTATCTTGAACCGTCGGCCCCACCATGAGGCAGTCATTGAGAGAGATTCCCGTAGAGGACTTGCTGGACCCATCGAATACCACTCTACATTTGGTGGTGGTGCTGCTCGGCTTGAGCACGGCGTGGTGGGGAAGGTAGAAAGAGTGGGCATGGGTGTTGTGTTGGGAAGGATCTACGGGAATCATGTGGCAAAAAGCAATGTATTCTGCCATAAAATCAGCATACTGAGTTTTCAAATCGAAATCCTTGCTGAGTCGACGTTGCATCCATTGGAATCTGCGGAGTGCACCGATTTCGGAGTCACCAAGTTGGTTCAAGACGTGCTCTTTCTTCGGTAGGCGTACAACAAATTGGCCTGATTCGTCGGGGGTTGTGGTTTCGGCAAAGTACTTTTCGCAAGTTAATTCCTCCTTGGACAGTCCACGAGTTTGAGGGCAGTTTTCAACTTCCCAGAATCGAGTCAATTGTTGATCTAAATCATCGGTTGTACACAGGAGAGTGACACTTTCAGCACATTGGATGGCTGAATCGATAGTGACAGGTCCACTAACGACCCATCCTAGCACGGTACGTTGTAGAACAGGTTGGTTTTCAGGACGATTGGCCATCACTGCGATTTGCCCTTGTTGGAGCAGAGTGAAAAATAGTTAAGCACTGATAACCATGTCGATCCTTTGCGGTGAAGCGAAATCTGGGTCATCCAAGACTATGTCAGGAGGGAGGTTCCATTGCGAAATGTCGATCGATCTTGATGGTAAATCGTTGGTGATTTTTGGGAGAATGCTGAGCGTAAGAGTGTTAGAGTAGGTGGAATCAACAGAGCTAAAATCTGTGACAGTATAGTGGGTGCTGTTGACTGTGGATCCACCCATTCCAGCGATTACGGCAGTTTGCTTTCGTCGATTTAGTCCCAAAAGCTGGACCTTTACCACGGCTGTAGACAAAAGAACAAAGGAGCTTGCTGCAGCTAATGCGTTGGTGGAAGTTGTTGGGTGGCAGCTGAGGTGGTTGGAGTTGGTGAAATTTGATTGGAAAATGATCCAGGGATAACGGATTCACTTCCGATGGTGATGGTGGATTTTTGATTTCCGGGTGATGATTTGGCTTGTGGTTGAATAGAACGATCATTGGGTGAAGATGGATGTAACAGTGTATGGTGTTTCTCATTACACTTCCGACAGGGTTTTGATGAACATTCTCGACTGAGGTGCCTCGAAGACAAACAGTTCCAGCAGAGTTTCTTCTTGCGGATAGTATCTTGCTATTGATCGATTAGCATCCGTTTGAACACCTCACAGTCGTAGATGCGATGCGATTGATTGCAAATAATACAGCTGAAAGGTTTTGATGGAGTAAATTTGCCAACGGATGCGCTGTGAGCCACAGAGAAACGGGGTTTGTCTTTCGGAGGAAAGGGTATCAGGCTTCCACTGTTTAGGTTCAATAAAATTCGAGCTTGATCTTTCAAGAAAATAATCAGCTCGCTGTAGGTTGGAATCCTGTATTTATCACTACCAGTAGATCTTTCCCATTCCCTTAAAATACTGTTACTTAACCGACTGCACACCATGTGCACCAGCAGAGAGCTCCAATGCTCAGTCTGCTCCTCCAACGTCGTTAAAATTTTAACGTGACGTTCAAATTGGTCAACCAAGGCTAATATTGCAGCAGAAGAATCTTTCCTCACAGGCTCAATAGCGAACAATGAGCTAATATGATTTTTGATCAACAAACGTGTATTGTCGTACCGACTGACCAACAAATCCCAAGCTATTCTGTAGGTATCCCCTGTGATGTTAATGGTATCGAGCAATCCTTTAATGCAGCCATCAGATAATGGAATTTATAGACAGCAGCTAAACCCTTGTTGTTGTGAATTAAACTACGATAAGCATCATAGAACGGTATCCAATTATCAATCTCTCCGTCAAAGGTTGGTAGATCGATTTTAGGCAGACGCACTACAGAAGTGGTCACGCGGGAGGGGGTAACAGATATAGCAATATGACGATTTAATTTGTGTGCTGTGAGGAAATCATGCAATGTATAATACGTTTCTTCCATCTCGTTCCCTTTGCCCTTTTCTCAAAAACGTTCCCTTTGTCTTTCCCTTTGGCTTTGTTCTGAGTTAACGTCTGTTGATAATTCTACCGCTATTGAGGCATCAACAAAGCGATCGTACAATGTGTCCAATCTATTCAATTTTGAGTCGATTTTATCTTGATCGACCTCGGCATCATAATTGTCGACGAAGTTTTTGATGGTCTGGATTGCGCCCAATGTGACGCTCAACACTTTGGCGCGCTCCCGAAGCGAAGTCATTTTTCTTTTTGGAACGCCTTAAAACAAAATGACCACCAATCACCACCACAGCTCAACCAAATTTCCAAAAATTCTATGCCGGTCCACTCCACCACTCCAAAATCCTAAAAAGTTGCTTACACTAGCTGTGTACTCATCGATTGACAAGCCAACCCAACACGACCAACTCACATAAGATGGCGCAGATTTTGACGCACAAACCTCGACACGATTGATTCGGATGGCACAGGTTCTGACGCTCAAACCTGGGAAACGAGATGATCGATGGCACAGGTTATGACGCCCAAACCTGGAAACGACAGGATCAGCGGGGTTTTCACGCGAAACCCGAAAAAACGGCAATGTAAACGTGCGGTATTTATCGTTCACTTAATGTAAGTGGATATCACGCACTAGCGCTTTTCAATAGAAAAACTTTGCACTGCGCTTTCTATTATTGTTCAATGTTCAATTCTATTTGGCACTAATATCACTTTTGGTGCTATTCAAAAAAACTCGCGACCAAGGAAAAGCGACGGGAAGAACAATTTCTCCAACTGACCGAACCACTGCAGTAAACACCGACCGATCGATCGGTGATCGCATTTAATTGCCCCACAGTGGGCACGTGATGATGCTACTACAAAGCAGCGGTGGGTTCGCAACAAAGCGATAGCAAAGGTGATTGTACTCTATCAAGAGTGAATGCACTAATTCCACTTCGAATGATCTGACACGATCCGGTTCGAAGGACCAAAAAGATGTCCACGCCAGGGAATCCTCTTCGGTAGCTCTCACGCCTGGCAACGGCGGAGTGGAATAATTTGGGGTAGGTCACTGGTTTGTTTTACGGTGGAGAAAATTCAACAACTCTTGACTTGAAAAAGGCTGGTTCTGTGGCTTCGATCGGAGGGAGAAATGGAAAACACTTCACTGCGTCGCTTGACTTTAGAACTCTATATTATTTCGGACTATTAGTTTGATTTGAACTGGTTAATGTGAACGGCAGTGCGTGTTGCTTTTATATCTAGCTGCCATGCGATCAAGAGTGATCGCATGGGGGAATTCTTTGCCTATTTAGGTGATACTACATGGAGTGTACTGGTGCTGTGTAGCGTGTAATACAATGGTGTTGGCATTCGACTACTGAGTGGAATACTGTACTATCGTGTTGTACGCGACAGGTCCTAAATTGCATTGTGCGTTATATCGAATCATAAATAATAAACTCAGAAGTGCAGTTTATGATGCATTATTTGTTGTGTAAATGGATGTAAAGAATGGATAAATTAAATAAAACCATTGTGCTCTGTGGGATACGCCACATACAAATAGACATAACAAATCGAATATTTGTCATTGCAAAACATCGTTGCTGAAACACTTTTGTTTTTGTTGCACTACACCAACTCTACACAAGCGCCAACAAGCTCGTATCATTGACAGCTCTATAAACAGCTGTTGGTTGAAGCCGGTATCAAGTTGGATTCCAGTTAGGTTCAATTCGGTTTCAAGCCAGGTTCAAGTCGGGTTGGATAAAATACTGGTTGAGCTCGCAGTCAACTCGGGTTGAAGACCATTTGAGGCCGGTTTTAAGTCCGGTTGAAGTTGGGTTGTTTTTGTTTTTATGTACCAAAGTGGTGGTTCAAGGAGGACATGGCTCAAAACATCAAGAGCACAAATCTCAGCTCTCACGATACATACAAATCTTTGATTTCTACTCCATAGTTGCTGGTCTCTAGTAGCAATTTCATTTTTTTTATGATTTGCAAGAGCACAGATCTCGAATACCTTGAAACATACAAATATATAATCGCTGCTCGTTGTTTGTTATCACGCAGGAACTATTGCGTAGCATTTTCAGAATTTGATGTTGTGTGAGATATGAGATTTGTGCTCTTGAAGTTTTGAATCAAATACTGCTTCAAAATCATCACCTTAAGGACACTTTCAGTCTGAGGCTGGTTCGTCTCAAACATGTTGGGTTCAACTCGGTTCAAGTTGAATTCAAGTCGGATTCCAGTCAGTTACAAGTCCGGCCCAAGTCAAGTTCAAGTCGGGTTCAAATCAATTTTATGTCGGATGCAAATCGGGTCAAAGCCGGGCTTTAGTCAAGTTAAAGTTGTGGTGAATACGGTTGAAGTTGGGTTCGATTCAGGTTAAAATTGGGGCCAAATAAGTTTCGGGGCTCGATGAGCATGAGCATGATTGACCACCCACGGATGCAATTCCGTTTGGGACTAACATACATCTTCAATGTGTAAAAACTGGTGACCCATCAAAAAGCAATACCGGCGCCGGCCGTGCCCGAATGCTGGTCAAGTAGGGAATGGAAAGGAACGTGTTGACATGATACTCGCTTTGGAGGAAGCCGAGAAATCCTCTGCACTTCCACGAGAAATCACTGGGATGTTGGATAGTTGAGGAAAGGTTAGCAGCAGGGTTCGTTTTGGTTAACGATACGCTGAAAGTACATACCGACACCATCCGATAAAAGCAATAGACCGCTCAAATGTGACTGAAAATAGACAAGCATAACGAAAACCAAAACAAAACAAAATAGACAAAATAAAATAAAATAAAATAAAACAGGATATTAGATGTTGTCTTCAAAATATGGTAGAAATAAATTATTTGTTGCTTTGCAAACCAGCTCTCCTCGATGTCCTAGATGGCCAAGTCCTGCTGGACCCGCAGCTGCTGCCGTCGGCACTCGTCCACATTAACCCGGCCGTCGTCGACGTGTCGGAAACCTTCCGGTAGTAACATGATATCTGTGTCTAATACACTCTTCTTGCACCGATTAATTTACAAACTAGGCCTGCACACCGAATCAAAATTCACTTTGGCACGGTTGTAGTATTTTTCTCTAAAATCTAGTTCTAGATATTTGCACTTTGTTGCAGGATACAGAATCAATAAGAATAATAAACTCGCTTATGACCTCTAACTTTACACGGTTGCTAAACAATACACACTATCTTCCCCCACAATACCCGCGAACGACGACACTTTGGACTTGAGCTCGCTTGAGGAAAAATCACCAACACACAACAGCGCAATTGATTGTATGAAGTTTTTTGAAAGAATCGCGAGCACGGCGCGATCCCGCTACACGCAACACTCTTCTAACTTCAGCTCACCGGAACCAATTGCACACGCACACTAGTAATCCGCGACGCAGAACAACGCGACGCGCCACGAGGTGCTACTGCCGCAGTCGTCGTGCTAGATGATAACGTTGTTGTTGTTGTTGCCGCCGATGCGATGCAAACTACTGCCAACACACACACAACCACCTACCTCTCTATCTTTACGTTCTGATGAATCGCATCCAGAGTGGGCGAAAAGAAATTCAATCCATCAAACTCACACCAACACCACTGCGCTTCTCCCACAAAGTGCAAACGCGAGCGACAGACAGACAGAGAGAGAGAGAGAGAGAGAGCTATCAGTTCAGCGGGAGAGGGAGAACATTTTCTGCAAGAAAACTCCTCTTCACTGCCAATGGAGGCTGAGAACCAAGCAAAAAAATATATATTTTCCCCACTTTTCCAAACTGTTTATCGACGGAAAATATCACTTCCACGACGTACGCGATTTCTGCTAGCCTGGAGAACATTTTTCAGGCGCTTTCGAGTGCGATTTCACCCGCACAGTACGGACTTTTTCGCGAGCACCATCGTAAAGGTGCAAATATATCAACTCCACCGAGATGATATCGCCATCCAACAGCAGCGTAAGGGCAAGTAGCACATTTTCATTTTCGTTTTTGTTCCCTCATCTGCTAGTATTTTGTGTATCTCTCTCTCCCATATAGTAAATCGTTCTGCATAGGGTGGTCCAAAAAAAATCATCTAATTTTTTATTTATTTATTAAATTTTTATTTTATTTTTGTTCGCTGAATTTGTTTTTGCATAGATAATTCATGCCTCCCAAAGATGTTTTTAAAGCGCGCTGTTATCAGCCGTCTTCTGCTTCTCCTTGGGTTGTCTAATTTCGGCAGAAAGTGAAAGCCCTAGACTTTTTGGGCATTAAAAGAAATTTGACGCGTCGTTATCCGGGGACCGAATTTAATCAGGTCAACCGAAACAAACTGCGTGTTACTGCAGCTACATATAAAATTGCAAATGAATATGCCAGTGACGCAGGTTATAATGTCGAGTACTACGTCTACATCCCATCTCGAGATGTGGAGATAGATGGTGTGGTTTCTGCAGCGAAAGTGACGTGTGAAGACGTTATGGAAGGTGAGGGGTGACTTCCAAATTCTGCTTCGTCTACCATTGAAATCCTGGAATGCAAACAATTGCATACAGGATCAATGGTAGATGAAAAAAAAAACGTATTCACCATCGGACTCGCTACAAGTGACCTTCGCCGGATCAGTTCTCCCAAAATTTGTTGAAATTGATACAGTTTTTTTCCCCAGTGCGCCTTTTTGTACCAAGGGTATTTAATTGTACCAAGTGCAAACAGTTGGGTCATACGGCTACTTTTTGCGACAACCAGCCCCGTTGTGGCAAATGCGGCCAAAGGCATCTAGAGGATGCTTGCCTACAGGAAGCAACAAAGCTTGCTTACTGTGACAAAGAGCCTCTCCACGATTTGCAGAACTGCCCCGTGTATAAGAAGCGCACTGGTAACGTGAGACGTTCCATACAAGAACGCTCCAAGCAGACGTATGCAGAAATGTTAAAGTCGCAAAACGGAGCGTCTGCATCGTCTGTATCAGCCGCTCAAAATGAAAATCCTTTTTTGATTTTGTCTTCCGATGAACTGGACTCTGACGAAGCCGATGAGAGTGGATTTCCGGAGGTACACGCCCCCGGTAAAAATCAAATCACCAAGTTCTCCTGGTGTCACAAAATGGAACAAATAACAATCCACTCGTCAAAAGCTTGCAAAAAATACCAAAATTAGACACGTTCAAGTAGTTTGATTCACAATTTCTCATTATGATATATTTGCTCTCTCTCTGTGAAACATGGCTTTCATCTGAAGATGAATTCAACTTCCGCACGATTTTAACATTATTCGCCTAGACCGAGATGATTCATATGGTATGCATCCTTCTGGGGATCAAAGAGTGCTACCCCTTCTATAAAATCTCACTCTGGCCAATAATCTCAGGCATTGAAATCGTCGCTTGCCAAATAAATGTAAAGAATAAAGATCTTTGCATAGCTTCCGTCTATGTCCCTCCGAGGGCATCAATAAACCGCCGTCAACTTTGGAGTTCAATTACATTACTTCCATCTCCAGTTCTTATTCTGGGCGATCTGAACTCCCACGGTACTGCTTGGGGCGAACAATACGATGACAACAGAGCGGGTATTTTCTATGACTTATGCGACGATTTCAACTTGACCATCTTGAACACTGGGGAAGCGACACGAATAGCAAAACCTCCTGCCAGGGAGAGTCGACTTGACATATCTTTGTGTTCTAATTCACTATCATTAGATTGTCTGTGGAAGGTAATCAATGATCCCCATGGTAGTGATCACTTACCAATTATTATCCCAATCACAAATAGTTTTCACAGAACAGACCAGTCAATCCATGTTCCTTATGACCTCACGAGGCATATTGATTGGCAACATTTTGCATCGGCGGTAACCCTTGGTATTGATTCTACCGATCCTCTTCCACCATTAGAAGAGTATCGTTTCCTTTCCGACCTGATGTACAAAAGTGCATTAGAAGCTCAGAAACGACGTGTTCCAAGTGCATCCCTCAAAAGAAGACTCGCCACCCCTGGATGGGATGATGAATGCACTAAGTTGTATCTTGAGAAATCCGATGCGTTTAAAGATTATCGTAGACATGAAACATGTGAGCTTTTTTGATAAGTACCTCATGCTTGAAAAAAAGCTTAAAAACTTACTCAAAGCAAAGAAACGCAATTACTGGCGTTCGTTTGTAGAGGGACTATCTAGAGAAACCTCGATGACAACGCTTTGGAGAAAGGCTCGCTACATGCGAAACCGCTCATGCTCCAATGAGAGTGAAGAATACTCCATGCAATGGATATTCGACTTCGCTAAAAAGGTTTGTCCAGACTCTGTCCCAACACAACCGAATTTACGGGATACTACCCGAAATAACGGTTCTCTGGCCGAACCATTCACAATGTTGGAATTTTCAATGGCACTTCTTTCATCGAATAACTCTGCTCCGGGAAGCGATATGATTAAATTCTTCCTGATATCGCTAAAAGACGATTACTTAACCTGTATAACACTCTCATGGAATTAAATATAGTTCCACCCGCATGGAGGCAGGTTAAAGTAATAGCTATTCAAAAGCCTGGGAAACCAGCGTCTGATTACAATTCTTACCGTCCGATCTCTATGCTATTATGTTTAAGGAAATTGTTAGAAAAAATGATCCTATCAAGACTTGACCGTTGGGTTGAATCAAACAACCTACTATCAAATACGCAATTTGGTTTCAGAAAGAGCAAAGGAACAAACGATTGTTTAGCGTTGCTTTCATCTGATATACAACTGGCCTTTGCTCACAAGGAGCAATTGGCTTCAGTATTTCTGGATATTAAGGGCGCATTTGATTCAGTTTCCATAGATATACTGGCAGATAGTCTGCACAGTAGTGGATTACCAGGAATTTTAAATAACTTTTTGTATAATTTACTGTCAGAAAAACAAATGACCTTTAATCTAGGTCAACTGACAACTTCCAGAATTAGCTACATGGGCTTACCCCAAGGCTCATGTTTAAGTCCATTGTTTTATAATTTTTATGTTAAAGATATTGATAACTGCTTGGAAAATAGATGCACGCTAAGACAACTTGCAGACGATGTTTAGAGGTCCACGTGCGGAAATCTCGCAAAGACCATTGCGAAATTCCCTAGATAATCTGTCCATCTGGGCCAGAAATTTGGGGATCGAGTTTTCACCGCATAAAACTCAATTTAGTGAGTGTTTACCCCTAAGCTGGTTCCACTTCCCAACTGCGTCTCAAGCTTTCGGGAAGAGACATTTACCCAATCTTTGACCTTCAAATACCTTGGAGTCATGTTTGATTCAAAATGCACTTGGAGTAATCACTTTGCGTATTTAAAACAGAAATGTCAACAAAGGATCAATTTTCTAAGATCCCGGGACATGTTGGGGTGCTCATTTTAATTCCCTATATTTTCATCGAAAAGTAGGTTCTGGCAACATGTCAATTGCAATAGAAGAATTTTCAAGAAATGCTGATGGGTCGCGCATTGATGGTTCCACTGGTTGCGGTGATTTACAATGAATATTCATCTGCCTTCCGGAAACTTCAATTGCAATAGGAACCTTGTTCCGTATATGTTGCTGAGCTGGCAGCAATCAATTTCGCATTGGGGATAATTTCCGACATGCCCGTAGACCATTATTTCATCTTCTCGGATAGTCTCAGTTCTATTGAGGCTCTCCAGTCGATGAAAACAGTTAAGCACTCATCTTACTTTCTTTCAAAAATAAGGGAGCAGATGTGTGCGTTGGTCGAAAGATCATTTAGAATTACCTTTGCATGGGTCCCCTCACATTGCTCAAGTCCAGGCAATGAGAAGGCGGACTCTCTAGCAAAGGTGGGCGCACAAGAAGGCGAGATTTTTGAAAGAAGAATTTCACATGATGAATTTTTCCCATTAGTACGTCAGAGTTCTCTTCAAAGTTGGCAAAACGATTGGACAAGTAATTCTCTTGGGCGGTGGTTACATTCCATTATTCCAAATGTTTCGTCGAGATCGTGGTTCAAAGGTCTGGATGTAAGTCGCGGTTTCATTCGTGTGATGTCAAGACTTATGTCCAACCACTTCTCGCTAGACGCACATCTCTACAGAATTAAC